>JASPKZ010003053.1:347500-445000 GCA_030220185.1 Diploptera punctata
AAGACTTAGATCCCTTATGAGGTCGTTCAGTTCCGCTTGACTAAAACCGGATGAAACTGATGAAGGTCCTGGGAAATCGCTGTCATTTCCCTCAGAATAGCTTTCAGTTGAATCATCCTCTTCTTCTGGTGACTCTGGAAGACTGGTAAAAATTGGAACAGGTATCTCCTCTGAATGTGGAACAGGGCGTCTTGCGGAGCGTAGATTGGGATATACCCATCTATTCCGGTTTTTGCTATTGATGCCCTTTACATTGACTGAACAAAAATAGCAGTCATCACTATGGTTAATTTGTTCTCGCCAGATCATTGGTTCCCCAAATTTCAAGCATTTCCGTTTCCCATTTGTCCATTGTCGTAGATGCTCTGTGCACGTTTTACATACAATGTGAGGTGCCCAAGGCTTATCTTGATCTCCCAGTTGTACTTTGAAATAGGCCAAATAAGCTCTTCTTACAAAGTCAGTTATAGGTTTTCTTTGTTGAGTGAATGTGTACTCCCCACAGATGAAACAAAACACATCAGGATTATTCACACATTTTCTTCGTGTTGAAGCCATGTCAGTCTAGAAAAAGGATAAACAATTGTCAAATTAGTAAAATTACATATGCAAACGGCAACAACAACATGAATATAACTTGGATTAAATCAATTAGTATTATGCAAACAATCGATTTACAATGGTGGTACATAAGAGCAGTATCATCAATATCTTGCAAACTAGAGCTGCTGCAACAAAATGGATGACATTTTTGGAATCAGCAGTGCCGAAATACCCAGAATCAGGTGAAAAATTTCAGGCACCAAGAAAAAAATATTTTTTTGTTCCCCAGTGTTATTATTACTATCATGTAGCGAGTTGTGTCAAATGGTGGTATTTGAGACTTATATTCGGAAAACCCATTCTGATTTTTCTGAGTTCTCAAGGCAAATTCTAGATTGGAGTTTCATTACCAGACACATTTAATCAACTTAAATAAATAATGGTTTAAAAAACTAAAACAACACGCTTTATTAGATAATTGATTTAAAAAATGAAAAATAATTTTAATTTCCAACACGCTTGGGATAAAATTAAAGTGGTCAACAAAAAAAAATCATCTCCAACACATATAGAATAAAACTAGAGTTATCTACAAAAAAAAATAATTTTACCATCAAAAGCGTGGGGTGTTCCATATCAATTAAAATATTTGATAATAAACAGATATTGGTAAAAGTAAAGTCTCTAAGAAGAAAACGTAAAAACCATAAAAAGCAACCCTCAAAAGGGCAAGAGCGGGAAGCCAAGTCGACATTCCAATCAGCTGACTGACTGACTGTTTTGTGGCAATGACTAGCATTGCCCAGTGTGCCGCTTTTTGGGAACCAGTTGAGGTCCCTTGGCGGCCAAACACCATTGTGTTTATTCAGTAGGGGTTTTGTTCCTTAGCCTTGCTGTCTCGCTGCTTATGTGTTCATTACCGTAGCAGGTATGGATGATATGAAACATGAGTTCACCAGATTTGTCAGGAACACAAACCTTTCCATAGGTGTCGACAGACCACTCAGCAGAGGCTGAATGTTATGGAAAAGTTGTTGTCCCTGATCCGTCATTGGTATAGCAGCCACAGACCCTGGCTGACATGGGACAGTGCCTGTAGTAGGTTTAACTGTGATGCCAGAATTTACCATAGAACTATATGAGACTGTAGGATTAACAGATTTTGATGTGAAAGTTCGAGGTTGGGACGCCGGGGTTGTTGGACTTTGGTTTGGTTTTCTTTTTTCATAAATTTCTTTTGCTTTCTTATAGGCTTCACAACCCCGGTAGGAAGCGGGATGTCCCTCTTCCCCACAGTTCGCGCACTTCAGCAGGCTCTTGTCCGTGAGTGCCTCGGTTCTCACCGGACACTCACGATGACTATGAGTACCAGCGCAAATTACGCAAGATGGGGTTAAGGAACACCCCATGAAAGTATGGTTAAACTTCTGGCATCTGAAGCACTGCTTCATGCCAGCTCTAGGTCTGTATGGTTCCACAGCCACCACTGTCAAACAGAGGCGGTTTAAGTTATATATTTCCCTACCAGCATCATTGTTCTGAAGTTCCAGGATGTATAATGGTAAGGGAGTATAAACTTCTCCTTCTTTTTTGGTGATTTGCTTTACCGATATTATTGGATATTCTAGTTCTTTAAGTTCTTCCTTGACTTCATCAGCAGTGATGCTGGAAGGAAGCCTCTTTAGAACAGCCCTCAGAGGCAGATCTTTTTTGAGTTGAAATGTATAAAATTCTTTCTTTGCATTTTTGAAGTACTCTTTGAGTAGATGAAAGTCTGCCTCCGAGGTAGCGTAGTATCTCAAACCGTCCTGGGTTTTAACTACTTTCACGTCTTTTTCGAATTTTCCTTTTAATTCCCGATTCATCCTGAAAAGGTCACCATGTCCAATCACCGTTATGGGTGGTGGGCGTGGTTCCCTTTTCGGCTGCGGCATTACTTGAGGCTCCCTGGACGGTTGGCTACTACGCCTGGTAGCTGCTGTAGTCTGCTTGTCCCGTGACGGTCCAAGTTGAGGAGCCTGAGGGTCGACAGTGTCCATTGGTTCCGGTAATTCGGATAAAATTGAAAATTTATTTTGCACTGGCACAGTCGACACCTCATTTTGTCGTGATGTGACCTTAGTTGCCTTATTGTGGTTGGTTTCACTTTATTTGAAACTGTATTCATGTTAACTTTTGAACTATTTTGGGATGGTTTCTCTTATTTGAAACTGTATTCATGTTGTCATTTGAACTATTTTGGGATGGTTTCTCTTTCTCATGTGTTTTAATCTTTTTAGGTTCAGGTACATATTCTGTATTCGCTATAGGAATTTGATCTGCACCTGTGAAAAAACAGGATACAGGAAGTTCCATAAGTATTGTTTTCAATTCATGAAGCATTTTTTCAAAATAATCTTGGTTAGATTTCATATTGAGCTTAATCTCACTTAATCTTTTTAGGCAATCATGTGTAACATCACGAGCAAAATCGGACTGACCGAAATTTGGGAACGTGCTTATGAAATTGATAACTATAACGAGGGCACCACGCACCTCGCTAGCTACTTCTAGGAATTTGATTCAGATGGAAATTTTTGATTAACTACGTATCTCTCAAATTTTTTGAGCGCAGTATCCCAAAGTTCGTAGGCCGAGGGCTCCTCATACTCAAGGTCCATAGCCTGCTCGGCACTCACGCTTTTTAGTGAAGCAGCCATGGTAAGACTGTTCAGCACTAATTACTTATTACTACACTAGCACTTGGCTTGATTGAACTGAACTAAAAACTGAGCACAATAAGCCAGCAGACAAGGCTTAACAAAGCACTCGCAGTTAATAGAGTTGCTTTGCAGGAACCAAACACCACTGTATAACCACAACACTGAAAAAATTTCACTGAAAAACACTGAATACTCTTAAGTGGGTGTGGCCGCCAGGCCCCACCCGGAAAAAAGCGACATGCTGCACAACACTATTCACCAATTCACTATTTTCAGCCAGCAATCAGAAGAAAATAATAATTTCAATCTGCAACTTGGAGTAGAGAGAGGCAAAAGCCCGAGCAGTAGCGCTCAAGTCGCCAAGGTTGGCCACAGGTTGTCCACCAGTTCGCGTTGGCTCGTCGGTGATCCTTACTACCAGTAACAAGAGCTGTCGTTACCGCCAACAGGAAAGTTTGCGTACTCGATGAATCTAGGATGCCTTGACTTGTCTTCACTGTTCCACTGCCGTAAGCTGAATGGTTCTGAATGTCCAATCAGCAAATGTCTTCTGTTAATTATTTGAAAGTGGCGGACCGCAGTGAAAACGGAATCTTGTATAACTGTAATTATTATGTATATTGTATAATTAGACACGCATTTAAGTGGTTTAATTTTGTTCGTTTTCTTCTGGTTTATTAAAAATATTAAATTAATTGAAGCAACTGATGTATCCAAAAGGATATATTACGAATTTAACGGTTAAATAATATTAATAAATAATTTATGTAATATAAACAAATAAGAATAGTGAATTGCAGGAAGCAGGCAGTTCGCACATAGGTGACGTCATTCGTTTGTACCAGTGCTTCACCATGTTATATTATAACCAGATGTGTGTGACACGTCATAATAAATAACTCGTGGTGAGTGGTCACAACCCCCAGGTGAACTGCAATTAACCCTGGACCATTTAAATAACGAGATGAGACTGACATAATGCCAACGTCAAAATTCACTGCCTAAAAAATGTACTTACAAGTTCATCACATAACAGTAGTCCTAGTATGCGGGAGCCTAACCAGAAAAAAAAATGTATATATACTAGTACAGTCATTTGGTAGTTTTGCCTGGAAAGTTTTCCGGAAGTTTTGAAAATGGGCAATTTTATAGATTTCAACTTTTCCACCTCGTATCTTTGCCGCTCGCGCCGCCATATTGAAAAATGGCGGCTGAAACAGGTTTTTGACAATATCCCCTTTCCGGCTCTATCTACGCGTTCAAACATATATATTCTGAAACTAGGAAAAGGAAAAAACTTCGCAACAAATATATTCAACAAAAAGTATCATAGTAGTAAAAGATTCCGGGCTATGTGGCCGTGGTCTATAACTGGCGATTTCTTCCAGACGTTTCTCCCTCAACTGCGGAGGGCATCTTCAGTGGCGAGCGCTAGAAGCTTCTAGCGCTCGCCACTGAAGATGCCCTCCGCAGTTGAGGGAGAAACGTCTGGAAGAAATCGCCAGTTATAGACCACGGCCACATAGCCCGGAATCTTTTACTACCATGATTACCGGCCGTGAAAGCCTGCATTCCACTAAAAAGTATCATAGATAAAACAGCCGCAGATCATATTTTATTCTTACATACCTTCAGTGGCTGTGATACAACATCAACATTATCTAATCAAGGAAAAATTTAATTTATTAATGTAGGGCCTACTCCGAAAAAAAATCAGATTTAAACGAGGTTATCCAGGGATTCAAAAATCCAAATGCTGATCCAGAGAATATTGCTAAAGCTGGAGAACGCTTCCTTCTTGAATTATACAGTTATAGTAATATGAAATGTAAAAAAAGTATGTTTTTAAACAACTTTAGATATGCATGCTTCACAACGTCTCTAAAGGAACTATCAATTTCAATGAAGGAAGACAGTGATTGAAAAATGAATATTATTGCATAGTTTTACAAATATTCTACAGCCTTTCTACATGACAGCCTTCTAGGTAAACACACATACTCCATCATTCAACTGTGAAAGAGAATGTAAAAAACCGTAAAAAAAAAAGTCTGCTGCTTCTGTGATACGATTCCGTAAATCAAGCAGACGTGTTAAGGACGTTTTCGTAGAGTGTAACGTAGAATTTTCGACACAATATTGCGAAGGGTATTCAACTTCGTACTGATATGTCATGTTGATGCGTTCGGTCTATCACTGGCAGCTTGAACTACTTGCACTGTTTCTGGTGATACGTGTGGTCGTCCATGACGTGCCTCATTACACACACTACCGGTAGACTTGAATTTGTTTACAAGCACTTTGTTGTGTAAATGTGTAAATTCAGCTCTGACGTCTTCATATGACAATCCACGTACCCGTGCGTAAACAATGACAACTGTTCTTCCGTGCTAAACATGTTTCACTAAGCTAACAATGTAAGAAAAGAAGAAAAAAGTAGTTCATTGAGATGGACAGTGACTTTAGAGACACCCTTTACTATTATTATGCTATTAGTCATTCAAAATATCTCTGCAGGCGGACGCATCGCGAAGCTCTGCTTGTTGCTATACGTGTTATAAGGCAGTGTACAGTGGGCAAAGAATCACAGTTGCCTTTTAATAGCACTTGTAACCACATCATTCGCTCTTGAACAGTGATTTCGTGTCGATACAACAATTTGTTTTATAGACCTACGTTTGTATTGTATAAGTATGGAGACACCTAAAAGTCTCCAAGAAAAGTGATTAATTCACAAAGCAGAAAAATGATTAAATATTGCTACGTGCACCGCTAACAAACCTGCACTATTAGCGTCCCGCGTCCCATTCCCCTCTGCACTTCAAAGTTAGCAGTGTCGTTCTGTTCCGGCATAAACATGACTGCAGTCGCTTACTCCTTAACCCCTAAATCCGTAATGTATCCTTTTGGATAATAACAGTTAGACAATATTCGGTTTTCACTGCGGTCCGCCACATTCCAATAACTAACAGAAGAAATTTGTGTTTTGCCAATTGAAGGGTTAAACTGGTAATAACAGTATTTTTCAGAAATGGAACTTACTTCCTGACTGATCAATCATTAAATGAACTAAGCATACGCAGCATGAACCAAAGTTGTGCTTACTTGGGAACTTTCAACCATTTGCTTGCCGAAACATACCTTAAATTTCTCCAAGAGCAGCTTTGTTATGTACCAAGGCTGTGTCAAAAAAATTATCGGTCGTTTTTTACCGCTAGGCACAGAAATCGAAGCCGGAATCCACCAATGTCAACGTATATTAACCATTTAGGATGAATAATTACAGCCATGCTTTTAAGCGAAAACATATGATTGATTTACTTTGTTATTGAGCGAGGGGCGATGTGTGCACATCTTAGAGCCAAAATCAAATTAATAATCTCTGTACGGAGCAGATGGACTCCCTGCATGTGTAAGAGCGAAGTAGAGTGAAGCGGATCGCACAGCGGACGGCAGGTAGTGAGGGTTATCCAATCTACCAATTCAGGTGTTGCATTACTTCCCTGTAAATTGAATGAGGAATTTGGCGCTGGATTTTAGTGCATTGCAGTTAAGAAGGCAGATTTTTTTGGGCACGGCCTTGGTACATCACAATGCTTCTCTGGAAGAAAGTTCAAGGTAGATTTCGGCATGCAGTGATTGACAGCTCCCTTGTCAGTCCAAGATTTTTTCTTAAAAGAGTGTTCTACATTGGCATTTATGGAGTTCATACATGTACTGCACTACTTGACATTGTAGAGGACATAAGAGACTCAATGGACAAAAGCAAACTCACCGCAATAGTCCTACTCGACTACAGCAAAGCCTTTGACACAGTAGATATAGACTTAATGCTAGCGAGACTAAAGACACTACATCTGTCGGAAAACTGCCTTGATTGGTTTAGATCTTACCTCACTAATCGTCAGCAATCAGTTTCTGTTAATAATCGCATTCCTTCCTGGCGCTTGGTGAGGAAAGGGGTACCTCCAGGCGGCGTCCTCGCTCCTCTTCTCTTCTCGATTTATATTAATGACGTGACCAAGAAACTACAATACTGCAAGCATCATCTTTACGCCGACGACCTACAGATTTACACACACTTTAGGCCTGACGAAATTAATGAATATATTGACAAAGTAAACACAGACCTCAGGCATATATCTTTATGGTCCAGACAATATGGGCTGAAATTAAATGTAAACAAAACGCAAGCAATAATTATCAGACATCCAAGGCTATTACACTTCATACACAATGGCAATATGCCGGCTGTCATATTAGATAATGAACAAATTCCTTATACCGACGTCGTTAAAAACTTGGGATTTTACTTAGATTCTAATTTAAATTGGCATGTGCAAGTAAAACAAACATCTAAAAGGATCTTCTCCATAATGCATTCCCTAAAGCGACTTAAACATTTTCTTCCTACAACTCTTAAAAGAATTTTAATCCAAACTTTAGTGATGCCGCATTTTGACTACTGTGACGTTCTACTAACTGATATAAGTGACGGATTGTCGGACAAACTGCAGCGTGTCCATAATATGTGTATCAGATTCATATTTAATGTTCGAAAATACGATCACATTTCTCCATTATTCCACGAATTGTCATGGCTACATCTAAAAGAGAGAAGGAAATCGCACTGTCTAATTCTCCTATTTAAGATCCTACATACCTCGATTCCCAATTATTTATCATCCCGTTTCCAGTATCTATCCTCAAACCATAACTTAAACACAAGATCACAACATAGTCTCTTACTTAATATACCGCAATATAGGACATCACATCACTCCATGTCATATACCATCTTCACTTCTCGCAACTGGAATTCCCTATCACAAGAAAAGAAATAAGGGGCTGCCGGACATTGGCATCTTTTAAAAGAAATCTAAATTTATATTTGCTCTAACCTCGACTTCATTATTACCCAGTGTAAGGTATATATATTAATTGGTGTCTCTCGTATAATGTATCATATTTATATTATTATTATTATTATAATTATTGTTATTATTTTATTATCGTATCATTATTGTTATTACCCTATAAAATGTTGTTTGTACATTACATTTACATTGCTACATTATTGTATCTTTAACTGTTTATAATTAGTATAGTGTATATCTATATTTGTCAAATATTTATTTGTATTTGTGCTGGTTGAGTGGAAGAGAGGACCTTATGGCCTTAACTCTGCCAGAATAAATAAAGTATTATTATTATTATTATTATTATTATTATTATTATCATCATCATCATTATTATTATTATTATTATTATTATTATTATTATCATTATTATTAAAGTGTACTCTCTGTTAAAAATATCACGAAAATAAATATATCGTCTTTTTTTTTTTTTTTTTTTTTTTTTTTTCCAATCCATAAGGTTTATATGTTGGTAGCACACTCTCCCATCATGAAGCATATTGCCTTCGCTTAAAAGTTTTCTTTTCCAGGAAAATGGTCTTCCTATTCTTGCGTGGGATGAGTACCAATATCTGGGCTTAATTCAATATTAATCTCCAATCCACGAGCAAGATTTTGTTGCGCTCCGGTGAGTGCAGGTAATGCTTGTTTCACGCCAGCAACAAGAGTTGGGAGGTTTAACGCATCACGTTCGCTCTCACCGTAAAAAGTTAAATCCCTTTGAATACTCACGAGAGTAAAATGCATGCAAACGGCTTCGTATTTAAAGAAAAAAGCTTAATTTTTGCTAAAAAAATGTTTTGCTATAGGTATATTTTTCATATTTATTTTAACGAAAATTTATTTACTACATTTTTGCATTCCTTAAAAATTTGCCTAAACGATAGTTTCAATTCCTGATCATATAATATTAATATTAATAATAATAATAATAATAATAATAATAATAATACAAATAATAACAATGTTGATAATTTTTCCGGCACCCATGATTTGTCTTCAATTTCGATCCATAATTTTCCTCCATTCGTCTCTATTATAACACATTTCTTCCTCTATTTCCCCAGTCCTTCAAAGTTTATCTAATCCCTTGGAACCACGTGAGATTTGGTCGTCCTTTCCTTCTCGTTCCTGATGGTGTCCATTCCATTATCTTTTTTGGTAATCTTTGATCCTCCATTCGCCAAATATGCCCGTACCATTATAGTTGCTTTTCTTGGACTATTTAACTCGTGCCCCAAATGGGAGTCAATGACCAATCACATTTCAATGATTTTTTTATTTACAACCAATCACAGTCGTATTTCGCCTAAAATGTACCAACTAAAGTTTATCATAATTATCATAGCATTGTTTTGCAGTGACTGACTCTCTAAGAAATACGGCTAACAGATTCATTTGGGTAGCTATAATAAGTAGCGGCTACAGGTTGAGAAAACCAGCTATAACGACTGGGGGACTTGACATACTGACAATATGTCACCCCTACCCTGACTGGATGATCATCTACCTCTGATTGACACATGTGGATGTAAGGCCAGCAGCCGGATGGTAGCCTAAGGGCCTTCTAGGCCTGTCGCGCCAGGAGTAGTATATATATATATATATCATAATTAAATATTTAACATTGAACAATGCAAACTTAATATGGTATGATAAGAAAAATAAATGACTGGTGGTGTAACGGATAACACGTTGAGGTACAGACTCAGAGTTCCGGGTTCGAATCCAGGCATTTACTTTTCTTATCATACCATATTAAGCTTGCATTGCTCAATGTTAAAGATTTAATTATAACATCTATAAAGCGTCACTGCTATAAAGTAAAAATATTATTTTTAATTTGCTTATTTGTTATAGTCAGCTACTAGATGGCAGTGAAGACCGAGTTCTCGCGACATCTAGTAATAATGGAGAATATAATACATATATAAGAAAAATAAGTGTTTGGATTGGATTCGCCTGGTGGTGTAATGGATAACACTCTGAGGTACAGACTCAGAGTTCCGGGTTCGAATCCCGTCCAGGCATTTATTTTTCTTATCATACCATATATATATATATATATATATATATACTAGAAAAATGAAGAAAACTTTTAAAATCATATGAACTTACCGGATTGGAAGAATATAGTATACCATTGAAGATTCTTAAATGGGAGGCCAACAAAAAGAAAGAGATGAGGCAGATTCAGAGATTGCTGGATGGATGGATTTAGTAAGAAGAAATATGGTAAAAAAGGACATTAAGGAAGAGATAAACGATGCAGAAATTACTGGTCAAATAAATCACCGTGTACTAAAGGAAAATCATTATGTTGAAAAATATTCATAAAAAATAGTTATGTTTTAGGTTAAAATTTGCGTTATAACTTTTAATGTTAGGCTACAAATAAAACTCATTAAAACATATAAATTATTTAATGTGCATAGAGTAACAGTAAATCAGGTGTATAATGCAATTACCATAATCAACTGTATGATAACCTTCCTATTCATTAACTCCATATTTACTGACTGAATTATTTCACTTTATATGTGGAGCATAATCGTTTGATCGCAGAAAATAAGACCATAATAACATAATTATAATCACTTGTAAATTAAGTCTATCTTAAATACAATCAATTATGTAATTATATAGGACACTCTGAAAAAGTTTACAATGTTTTGAGGCGATAGTAAAAAAAGTTCTTGCAAACTTGGGTTCTAAAATTAATCTTCTGTGTTTAACATTACATCAAACAGAATCCTGCAAAGCTCGACAGATTTCTCCTGTTTACTTCGTTGTACTCTTGTATTTAATTAATGTTTGTTAAAAATACAAAAACAACTGCTACATAATAGTAACAAATACCTACGTACAATGTTTTCTCATTTTTTTCTTGCCAAATAGCTCGAAGTACAAGATACAATGCATAAAAGAGCGCAACTCAGCAGATATTAACTTTAAGAAACATGGTTATAGAAACTTTTTTTCTTGTTGTGTCGAATACATTCATCCTATATAAATATTGGAGCCTATTTCACAAAATCTTGATTTTAGGAAATAAGGACTAAACTATTATGTAAACCCAGGGGGTCTCGGATTACATAACAAATAAGCTAAGGGTTTTAACACATTCATATGATATTATGGACTCGTAGACCTGGGAATTAGCAATAAAAACCTCATCAAAATTCTGGTCATTTTTTCAACGCAATAATTAACATAACAATCATAGGAATCGAATGCATGTATTTTGGAAAATATCGGCACGGGGGAAGTAGGCGGAAAAAATCATAAATGTGCAAAAACGTGGTCTTTTTTTTCACTTTTCAGCTTTGAAGAAATATTGATAAGGAAAAAAAATAACATCTTATAGAACTTAAAAAAAAAACCAAAATAAATAAATAAAAATACGAAAAGGTGTTATTTTACACTATTATATTACTGGGCCCATAATCATTTAAGAGACTCGTTTCGGAATTTAAATTGTAGCTTTTACGACGCCTATTTATCACGGAGTGTTGTGCAATAGTATATTACGATGCGAGGTTGGGATGTGGTTTTTACAGAAGCGAGGAAAAAGTTTAAGAACCGAGCGAAAGCGAGGTTTTTAATTCCGAGATTCTGTAAATCACTTCATAAACGTGCGTTGTACATTATTTTTTGCGCGATGGTGTTTTCAAAATAATAGTAAAATAATAATATCTTTGTTGGAAATATTTGCGTTCATTATAAACAACTGACCAACGATAACAGCGTGCGCAATGTTTATTAGTTGAAACTACAGGAGGCCGTAACACCAATCAGTGATAAAATGGCGGCAGGTACGTATTTATTGTTTTATATTGTTTCAAATAAAGTTCAGTTCATTAAAAGTGTATCGATTTGTTTCGTATAATGTATATTAACACTACCTTTTGGATATTTTTAAACACATTGTATGTAGTGCACATAGAGGGCAGTGGTTTTACTTCCCACACGCGGTGTGTAATATTACAACATAGTTATTTAGGTTGGCAATCCCGAAATGTAGGAAGTTGAACTTTCAATCATGGTCGCCATTGCTGTAAGTACGACAAAACACACTATCGCGCAAAAAGATATCTATAACTTTCTGCATAATTCGCTATAGTGTAAAAACAGGTATCTCAGTAATATGCCATCCATTTGGCCAATAAATGTCAAAATTATTTTTGCTCCTTACGAATTACTCTACAACACGTCTGTGATTAAAAATCCGTTAAGTTCAATTAAATGCCTTAAAAACGCCTCTGAATATCGTGCGTGGGCGTACGAGGCAGCGAGACTACAATAGTGGTATCCATTCATAGTAATTCTGCCCGAGGGCAGGTCTTTCACTGTAATCAAAGCATTTTCATGCTATGCTTTGCAGCTTTACTAGGGAATTATAGGTGTGGAGCTTCCGTTGCTTTCCACGCCGGTGAAGAATGATGATGATGATGATGATGGTCGGATGATTTTCGGGTACCGTTGGGTCCTAAGGTTCCTGATAGTTGTGTTACAGGCGAGGAAAAACCCCCAAGAATACCTTACCCAAGAGCCTATCCCGGCCGGGAATCAAACCCGAATGGTAGTAGGGCCTATATATGTGATAAATACAATAACCTTTGGATTATTCTGTTTTCATTTCTCAGTTTCATATTTTTTGAGTCTACCAAAATCACAATATCTCTGTTCTTAGAACGCTTTGCTCTTTACGAGAGAATCAGGAATAAAAATTAATAATGTGGAAAGTTGGTTGGGGTTAACTTATTCCTAGAACTTCCTACAAGACGCTGGCACATCTGATGCGAAAATCGTAAATGGAGCAGATAACGAAATTATGATCATCTCTGCCGAAATGAATGCACGTTTTCACTCGTCATTTGGCAAGCCTTCCTTATTAGATTAAAATAGTCCATGTTACATAATTTTCAAGGATTATGTTTAAAATGCAGCATTATTATTAATGTCTTTCTATAAAATCTTTTACGCTTACAATATTCTGTAAGATAAAAACGTTAAACTGAAAATATATAAAACTGTTATTCTCCCAGTTATATTATATGGATGCGAAACATGGACTCTTACTTTAAGGGAGGAGAGAAGATTATGAGTATTTGAGAAGTTCTTAGGACAATATTTTTGGACCAAGATGAACAGACAGATGAATGGTGAAGACTACATAACTGTGAGCTATATAATCTTTATTAGATATCAGATATAATAAGAACAGTTTAGTCTCGTAGACTGCGATGGGCAGGACATTTTGAAACGAATCGAGAAAGAAAGAAGGGCATGGAAGTTTGTGGTAGGAAATACCAGAGGGAAAGTGCCCAGTTGGTAGACCATAATGAGATGGGAGAATAATATTAATCACGATTTGAGGGAAGTAGATTATACAAGGGATTATTGGAAAGCATTAGCTCAAGATAGGGATGTATGGAGAGCTTACGTCCGCGCGGGCATGTACCTATGGGTTTGATAATGCCAGTGAATTAGTTAATATTTTGTAAAATATATTAAAATATGAGAATAAACAAATCATTTATTAAGCAGGAACGCACAACTAAATCAAAATATGTGCTTAGTGGAGTAAACGTCTACAGGGGGATTCTGTAAGAGTAGGCAAAAATTAAACATGAAATAGGGGATGCTCTGCTGAACAATTTGAGATAGGGGACCCAGCGCTCCAAAAGGCCACTTAAGGAGATACAGAAATAGCCTAAACTTGTCTTTCACATTACTAATATTTTTATTCACAGTGACTTATCAGTTAATTGCAAGTACCATCATTGATATAATTAACGTACCATTTTGTATCTTATGACAGTTGCTCAAACTGATGTTCACCAGCATCAAAGCAACCATGACATCAGCGAACAGTATTCTGCCGTATACTGGTGTGTTTCGAATCACTTAATAGCTACAATCGTAGCAACTAACTTCCCCAGATTATACAGAGAGCCCATAGAAATCTACAAACACAAGGAAAATTTCAATAGGAAAGAAGAAGGAATAAAACTGGCCAAAGCCTGGTATGACACATTAGACAACAGACGGTTAAAACTAATCAATAACAAGGATACCGCTCCGAACCAATCAGAAGCCAGTTTAATGAAGACGTCTACGACTCCGCCCAGCTATCCAGAGGTCAGCACGAGTATAAATACGAGCGTCCAACATTCTGCAGATCATTCACAGTCGAGTCTACGACAAGGTAACATCACCTAGAAGCACTCGCCACTGAAGATGTCCTCCGTAGTCGAGGGAGAAAAGTCTGGAAGAAATACCAATTATAGACCACGGCCACATAACTCGGAATCTTTTAACGTTATGATTACCGGCCGTGAAAGCCTGCATTCCACGATTCCATGTCCGTTTTCACTATTTCTCAAGAACATAATATCTTGGCTTTCCATCCAGCGGAGTTGTTTAATTGGGACTTCGCAACATGCCACTGTATATTTCTTTCCTTGCGCTAATAGTTGTAGTGGTAGTCCTGGTCACTCACTGGATAGTACAGAGCCTTGATAAAAGCTCGCCAATGCACTCTGTTGTTTGCCAAAGCTTTAATTCCACTCCAACTCATCACTGCCTGTTCAGCTTCATCCTTGATGGTATTACTCCATCTTGCCCTAGATCTTCCTCTTCGCCTTCTCACTCCTTGGAGGTTCTAATCAAATGCAATTTTTGTGATGTTGTCAGTCTCTCTCCTTAACACATGACCAACTCATTTCTGTTTTCCAAATTTGATTTCTTTACAAATTACATTTTGATTCGTTCTTTTCCAAAGTTCTTTATTTGTTATAATCTCTGGCCACCATATGCCCAAGATATTTCTCAGGCAACGATTTACAAAGATTTGCAATCCTTGCATTAGTAAATAGTATGTGATGTTGATAGTGTGGGATAAAAAATTGTAGTAAAATATGACAAAAACTATAGCACCAAATAATATGGTATTTTCACACTTTATGGAGGTAACGCCGAACTATTTCTCTAGAACTTAGTATGTTTGGTTTCCAGATTCAGTGCCTGTATTACCCAAGAAGGACGACACTTTTTGTTATAATGGTATGTAATAATTTTTATACATTTAAAGTAGGGAAGCCGCAGAGCATCGTGAGTACTAATGCGGGCTTCGTAGCGGGGAATGGAAAAAGCGCTCACGCGATTACAGCTTATAATGTAAACTTAGTTGAATCAAAGTTAATATTTGTCAATCAACTATTTCCGATTTCGCTACATATTCGTCTGAGAATTCTACTTATTATTCTTGTTACGTTCAGTAAATTTGCACTTTGAGAAGGAATAACTGCCTTAGTACTTTGAACAAAAAATATCAACCCGTATATCGGGTAGCAAGATTTTTATCATTCAGACAAAACCACTTGGTAGAATTTTGATACGGCTCAAGAACACCGATCTCAAGTCCCTTCACTTTTTCTTATAAGCTAAAACTGAAATAATAAAAGAAATAAATTAACGATTTATTTAAATCGATAAATCTAGGCCTTATATCAATATTTATTTACCAGGTATTTGACAACGGGTTCCACATTTGTGCCTCTCAGCAAGTGCAGACTCAACTACATCTAATGTCATACAAGGATCAACAATTATTGCTGTCTGGAATACATTGACGGATGCATTCATGGTAATTGATAATGAAGAGAAATGAATATATAGCTCGCCATTATCAAGATTTATGGATCATGTTAAACTGTATAGGATTCCTTGATGATAAACACATACGTAAATAAAAGTTCCCGAATTCTGGATCAGTAAATGGGCATATAGTGTTGCTGAAGGTCATTTTACAAAAATATATGTGGGTAACTTAATATACATCAATCAGACTTCAAAATTGCCATATAACGACCAAAAATTTGAATCCCTCTTTTACTTTGTCTGTGACGTTGCGTTTTCTCTTTCCCATCACTTAATGATACTGTATCTACAACATTCTTTAACAAGAAAAATATACTGATTTAACCATAGATTGAGCAGATCAACAAAATCTGTGTTCTGCGCGTTTGTAATCAGTGGCGGAGCGTGGAATTTCGACAAGTGTTAGCCTCCTTTTTATGGTTATCTTCTTCTTCTTCACTTCACGGGCTAGGCAAAAATTGCCTGTTCCGCCTCACAGTTATCTTGTCCATCTTTTCACAGGCCTTCCTACATTCCTTGAACCTCTTGGCTTTTTTATGGATATATTGTATATTCTTACACAACTTATGACACTTTTATATTTAAATGTGTGAAGATTAGGGGTTAGTTTAAAAAAAACACAAGAAATATATATACGTATGTGCAAAAGCAATGCAGATATTGCAAGAAATGGCGAAGTACAGCGCCAAATAATTATATAAAGGAAGGAATCATTGTATTTTTTAAACCTCAAATGTACCTCACATCTTTATTTTAAATTTGGTTAAGGAATCGTAAAGAAAATAAAGGGGAAATCAGTTTATTACAATTTAAATATATTTTTCTTAATAACTGATTGATTTCATTCATTTGCATCATCTGATATTAATTAATTAAAAGATGTAACTACTATAATCTTCGTGACTAGAGTAAAAATAAATATTATATAACGTTACCAACTATATATATATATATATTCTTTCTTCTTCCTTCCAAGTATTAGGCCGAGGCCTGTTACGATCCTATAGAAAATTTTCCCTTATGGGAAATTCTCGTATAAGACTTGAAAGCATAATAGTAGTCCCTTCGATTGGTTGCTGGCCAAAGGAAGGTAAGACCAGTGATGGGGCTGCCATCTTATAGCCTCTGGTCAGGCTTTTCTGGAGAAGAAAAGAAAATAAAGGAAAGAAGAAATGGAAGAAAGGAAGGACTCCCTAGCCCTCGGATGCCCTAATAGCGTCGGGGTCGAAAAAACAAGAGTTAACCAAGAGAGGTTAGATAGTAAAGTTAAAAGAGTGCAAAACACAAGTAAGTGGAAGAAATGTTTTGCACAGCTTGGGCACCTTGTGGTCGCCATCCACATATCCACTAGATGAATTACAAATATCCACTCGCCCACTATACTTAGAGTAACTATTTAACATATCGTCTAACTTTAGCAATTCCACTTTCTTAGTAAAGTTAAATGTTACGCTAAATATATTATTTAGGCATTCATAATATATGAAAAACATTTACTACTATGGTTAATGGTAATATACGGGGTGAATCATAAATATGGCTATACGTTTGATCGCGTTGTGTGACAAAAATATTACCATTACAGGAAATATGAAATTACTGTTGGAAAGGCAATTATTCAAACTACAAATATGGAATAAAACAAAACAGTGTAGAACTTACGTCATTAGTCAAAATGCCGTTAATATGCAACAGCAAATTACAATTGCTGCATGGGCAATAACGTATGCTAATGATCGTGAGGCCGCAAGACGGGCAAGACGTGAGTTTAACGTAGCATTGCAGCCGTCGACTGTGGGGAAGTGGAGAAAACGACTGCTGAAAGCGGGAAGGATGCAGAAAATCAAACCTCCTGGGAGGCCTCGCATTAGCAAGGATGCAGAAACAACGAAGATAATTGTGGAGGCGTTCGACGCTAGCCCACAAAAATCAACCCGCCAAGCTGCACGTGAACAGTTATTTGTTTTGTTTTGTCCTATTGTTGTAACTTAAAGGATTCCCTTTCCAATGATAATATCACATTTCCTTTAATGATAATAATATTTTCGTCACAAAATTTGATCAAACGTATAGCCATATTTCTGAATCACTCTGTACAGTGAATACTAATATTTCATAATAGGGACTACATGCATTTGATCCAAAACATGTAAGTCCAAATTTTATTTTTTAGAGGAAATTATGAATTAAAGTTAAAATAATTCATACCTGGTTCAAATAATGGCTCTGAGTATCTCAATGACAGCATATAGTATGTAAAGTTGGAGATTAAACATGATTCAGCTGTGATTAAAATCCTAACTCGAGTGCAAATGTTTCTGTTAATACATTAACCAACTTATTATTGCACTAGTTACTCTGTTCAATTTATCTCATGAAGTTAAACAGAAAATGAAAATCTTAAACTCAATTCAACATTTTCATTACTCTACTTAAAGTCCCACGCACTCAAATGAATACAAATGAAACAAAGCTTAATTTGAAGTAAAATGGTTGTTCTTGCTAACTCATCAATTTGACATCGTTCTTCTAATGTTATGTCATTACACTTCCTAAGTAATTTGAAAAAAAATATTGTTACATTTAAAGAATTCTGGAATAGTGTAATATCTTGATTCAATTTATGGCGGATGCCTCATAAATCACTTTATTCAGAAACTATCAACAAATAAAATACACAATTCACCTCATTGTCCATTCCGCAACTTTCTTATCGTGTTTTAAATTTAAAGAAGAGACCGTTTTATCTGTTAAGAAAGTTGGTTCGACAACCACTAGTCACGCTTCCAGGCACAGAAATGACCACTTGAACACAATCACAAACTTCTACATTATTTTATATGCCTTGAAATTAAAAAAAAAGTAAATTTATATACGGTATATATATATATACTGGTATGTATGACATGATAAGAAAAATAAATGCTCGGACGGGACTTCAACCCGGACCTCTGGATTTATAACCCACAGCGCTACCGATTACGCTACCGAGCAAGTCTAGTACAAACATTCATTTTCCTTATATATTCTCATTGTTACTAGATGTAGTGGGAACTCGGTCTCCACTGCCACCTGGTAGCTCCTATCACAAGTAAGCAAATTATATATATATAACTTCGTTCTAAGGTACTAGTCAATGAATCATTTGAGGATATAATTTTCATAAGTAATGCCACAAGTGATTCCCAATTAATCTAGAGAATTTGGAAATCGTGTGGCATTTGTTAGGACTATTTAACGAATAAAATTGAACTGTTTACTCACAAATCATTATTTGAATATGGTTATTTTAAAATATTTATATATTTAATGAAAACGGCGATGTTTGAAAACTAACGAGAAACGTTTGGTTATGTTTCATTTGTTCATCCACTGCAACTAGATCATATAATTTATTGCCAAGAAGTATGAAAATATTGTAAGAATGTACCCTAGTGGAGAAAAGATTAAACACATAAAATTATAAAATATAATCAATATTATAGGATATTAATTAATATTTTTCGGAAACAACTCAGTAAAATCATTATTTAAAAACACAATTATTGAACACACATTTATCAAATGTGTAGTTCGAAGGAATCTGTTCATTATTTGCTATATTCAACGTATTTGTTGGAGAGTCAGTCACTGTAAAACAATGCTCTGACCAGTTCACAATATTAAAATGGACGAGCTTTATTTATTTTGGTAAACAGAATTCGATAAATATCGAGGTGAAACCACGACTGTCATTGGTTGTAAAACAAAATTCATGGAAACGCGATTGGTCAATGCCTACCATTTGGGGCATGAGTTAAATAGTTGCAGAAATATTTTTTTATTAAAAAAAACACAGGCCCGTCGATAATATCTACACGTAATGAAGTGGTTATAATCGTAAAGTCGTGATGTTGATAATGATACCAGTCTTAAAATTATTACTGTCTTCAGAAGTTTACTTAATATATTTCATATTCTTCTTTCTTAGCACTACATTCCTTTCAGTGTGACCTTGGCTTCTTTTAATACAAATGCCCATTCTTGTCTATTCATTGCCTTACTTCACCACCTCTTAACTCCCATCGGTCTCAAGACCCCCTCAACATCAACCATCCACCTTAATCTTGGCCTTCCTCTATTTTTCCTTACTTCTGGTTTCTCATCCAAAATATTTCGACTATTCTTGTGTTTTCCACTCTGTAAACATGACCCAACATTCCAATCTACGCATCTTCACAGTAGCTACTATATCTAATGAATTAAATAATCTATATAAATAACTGACATCTACAGAAAAAACAAAAATTATGGCATTTCAAGGTGTAGATCCTGTCAGAAGTAAAATTGTACTGGACAATAAAATTTTGGAGCAGGTGAATAATTTTATATATCTAGGATGCAATATCTCATATGAAGAACAAAAGGATGTAAATGCAAAAATATCTAAATTTTTAAGAATTTTAGGGTTAATAAATTCTATCTTCAAGCCACAGTTAGTCCAAAAGCATTCAAGATTAAAAGTGTATAAAACACTGCCTCTTCCAACTCTTTTGTATGGTAGCGAAGTATGGACGTTGAAACACAAGGATATACAGAGACTTAGATCTGCAGAAATGAGATATCTTCGGAGGACTGCAGGATACACACTACTAGATCACAAAAAAAAAATGAATACATCTTAGAAGAATTACACATGGAATCTTTAGAAAACAAAATTTCTGATTATAAGTCAAAATGGATACAACATGTTCATCGAATGGAAGATCACAGAATACCCAAACAAAAATGTTAAGATATCAACCTGCAGGAAGAAGAAGACCAGGACGTCCACTCAAAAGACTTTTGGATGGTGTTTCTCTTAAGGCCGAAACAGGTCAACAAATGGCCTAAATTCGTGAATGTACTATGATGATGATGATGATGATGATATAAATAACTAATGTCCGCCGCTGTGGTCTCGAGGTAGCGTGCTCCCTTGTCACACAGCGGGCCTGGGTTCGATTCTTGGTTTGGGACAAGCTTCCTAGGTGAGGTTTTTCTGGATTTTTCCACACCTGTAAGACAGACGTCAGGACTTTTAAGGCCCAAACGGCCCCCGAACATCATCTGGCCATCATAATCATCATCTGCGGTGTGGAAATCAACGGGAAGCTATCACACCTATAATTCCCTAGTAAAACTGCATAGCACAGCATGAAAGTGCTATGATTGCAGTGAAAGACCTGCCGCAGGGCAGAACACTGTAAATAAATAAATATATCCCATAGTTAATTTTAATTCTCCAAAGTCCATCCCCATAGGCTATGTTGTTTGTTCACTAATATAGGCCTATTACCCATATTCGCCTAAAAGGGTTAGCCACCTCAAATAACTCATATATTAATGTCCAGTTGTAAATAACTTAAAATATATACATCAACGATGATTGTTTATAGGAAATTAAGCTGTTTTTAAGTGAATGAAACAACCAATCAGAATGGGTGCAGCGGTTTGTCTGTGTGCAGGGTACTTTTTCTTCGCTGCTATAGCTGCAAGTTCGCTAGAGCGCTTTATGGGCCGCTGAATGACACGTTGCAGATAAAGCGCTTAGGCAGCTGAATGCGACCGTCAATAGGTACCTATGAGTTTGACAAACAAAATTGCATGGAACTTGTTTGAAGCATGTCGTCTATTCGTTGTATGCAATTGACACGGTGCACGGTATTCAATACAGTTGTATTTGCCAGAGACAGTCAATCGATTCTCAGAGAATTTAAGAATTTAAGTCACACCCGAATCCCAGTAATATGTCCCCGCGAGTGAAGGGTATTAATAATATAGCAAATTTAATTTCTATTATAGGGTAAGCTCAGGTGAATCGGGACAAAAATTAGAAAATCTCTAACACCGGTTTCATTATCCGCGACACATATATATGTTTCGTTCTTTATTATTTAATATATTATTTGATTAAAAATTTGTACCAGTAATAGTTTCGTCAATTGTATGCATAATGAATTATTGACATTTATATTCCAGTGGTCCACCGCTATGGTCTCGAGGTAGCGTGCTGCCTTTTCACGCAGCGGGCCGGGTTCGATTCCCGGTCGGGACAGGCTCCTGGGTTAGGATTTTTTCCGGGGTTTTTCCTCACCTGTAAGACAAATGTCAGGAAGCTTAGGGCCCAACGGTCCCCGAAAATAATCCGATCATCATCATCCTTATCATTATCATCACCATCCTTTTCAACGATGTGGAAAGCAACGGAAAGCTACCACACCTATAATTCCCTAGTAAAGCTGCAAAGCATAGTATGAAAATGCTATGATTGCAGTGAAAGACCTGCCCTCGGTCAGAGTTGGATATACCAATGCTGCATATCCCTATTTATCCTAATTTGTTAGGTTGAATAGGGACAGTCTTATGGGTGAATCGGGATAGTTTCCTAATGGCTTCCATTGGAAAAATAGTTATTTCTCAAAAAATTAAACGTATTTTTATAACATAATTTTCATAAGTAATGCCACGAGTGATCTCCAAATTATCGATAAATTCACGACTCACGAAGTGAGGAGTGAATTTATCTAGAGAATTTAGAAATCAAGAGTGGCATTTGTTAGGACTATTTAACGAATAAAATTAAGCTGTTTACTCACAAATCATTGTTTAACTGTAGTTATTTTAAAATATTTATATATTTAATGTAAACGGCGATGTTTGAAAACAAATGAGAAACGATAGGTACGCTTCGTCTGCTTCTTTTGTTTATCACTGCAACCAGATCATACTATTTATTGCCAAAGGAACGCAATATTGTAAGAATGCTCTCTAGTGGAGAAAAAATGAAACACATCAAACTGTATATTAATTCATTTCTGATGTCGTATGATGTAAATATGACAATTATATTTTTCTGGATTATTACCTGGGAAAAAATACATTTAAGAAAGTGCAAACAGTGGTTTCTTTTTTTTTGGTGGTATAATCAATTGCTAGAAATGTTTTTATATTAACTCCCGCATGCGGCATGTGTTGGCATTCATGCACTATATATACAATCTGGTAGCCGTATTTCTCACGGGCTCAGTCACTGCAAAATAATGGTCAGGCCTGTTCAGAATATTAAAAAGGAGGAGCTTTCTTTAATATGGTAATTATAACACTGATAAATATTTCGTGAAACACGACTCTGAATGGTTGTAAAACAGAAATCATTGAAACGTGATTGGTCATTGACTCTCATTTGGGGCATGAGTTAAATAGTCTCTATGAACTATCATAAAATAAGATTTATTTCTTTATAATAGGGCTACAAACATTTTTTTCTTCCCTCAGCTACAACACAATCTTCAAGATACCATTCACTTCGTTTACCAAATATATTCTCCCAATTTTGATGAAATGAGACAAAATCCTCACCTATGCTATTCTGATCCGCATCATCATCATCGTCATCATAATTTTATTACTTCTTATTCAGATTCTGACGACAATAATATGCTTATCGCATTTTTCTCCGCAAAGTTAAAAGCTGCCTTTCTTATATTGTTGAAATCTAATTAATCCCATAAGCAGACAATAGAATAATTCTTTATACCAACTGCTTTTTTCAACGGATCACCACTGTCTTTCTTAAGGTGACGTTGAAAGCATAAGCGAGGTACACCAAATAACTCTGCCTCGTGATATAATCTCCTCCCGTGACGGAATGCTTTGCATATCAACTTCTGCCCAACTATGTTTAGAATTACACATCGGTAATGCAATAGTTACAAATAAATTAGTGAAACACGATGTCCCTATTCAGCCGAAAATTAGTGTCCCTATTCACCCGAAATTAGTGTTTGAATTTTCATAGGTTGGCAACACTTAAACCATTGTCGACAATTACGGAAATTATCGCAATCTCTTTGTGGATAAATACTTAATAATTAGCAAAAAATTCGTAATCGGACCATTAGTTAATAAGAGACATGCATAATTAATGACGAAAATATTAAATGTACGAAACTATTATTTCACTTGCCTGGAACACTAATCCTTTGTTTTGAAATTTTCTGATAACCAAAAGAGAATCACAATGTCACACAACTGGTTTTGATACATGAAGTACAGAGGTTACTTGACAGATGCCAGAACTTTCGCTGGGAGGCTTAGATTTTAATGGAGAAAAACAAAATGTAAAAGTGTCCCTATTCACCCCATGTCCCGATTCAGCCGAGTTTACCCTATATATCCCGGTGGAATAGTGTTTACCACGACTGCCATTGTCCAAAGTTCACAAATTGATACCTGGCCGGTGTGGATCATTTTTAAGAGCATACAAATTCTGGGTACGGTTTACTTCCGAAGGGAAGTGAAGCCATGTGACCCATATCGTAGATTCACGAAACACAAAACAAATAAGAGCCACTAAACTGTCCTTTCGCACACAGATTTGGATTAGGACTTTAATAACCTGAGATGATAAAGAGTGTCGTCAAATAAAGTACTGTTACAGTTATGATTACACTAGGCCTAATATTGATACAAAAATAGCCCATATCATATATTCTCATATTGAATATTAATTAAAGGTATTGAATATATAGAATTTTGATGTCATGATAAAAATATCTGATTCTTATACCCTTAAGGAACTATCTACGTTCTTTTTATTTTTAAAAATTCTTCGTTCTCCTCAAAAAAATATATTTTGAATAAACTAGATTATGAAATAATATTTTCAAATGAGAGCCAAATATTTTGTTCTAAGCGAACAAGATATCATGATAAAAAATTTCAAGGGTTGTTTAAAATAAATGTCAAATGTGTAGAGGACAATTCAAAGCAAATAAATACTCCTTTCAAAATGAGTTGGAAATTTATAAACGTTATTCAACTTTCTAGCTTGGAATTTATGGAGGTAGCAGTTAGGTACAACTTCATCGTAAAGTCGTGTACAATAGACTTTGTTTTGTGGTCGACAAGAAGTTTTGGATCTTAATAAATATTCGCAGGAGAGAATATTATTTTTCTCCCAGTTTGTTTTATGTGGTTTCCATTCTTTCCTCTATTTTCCTACATTTCGCATTTGTGTGAAACTTCTGATATAATACAAGCGTCTGTTCACAAAATATACTCCAGAGTCAAAACGATATAAGAGACATCATATCAATAAGTTGAGGAACGGCAATAGCATTTGAAACTCTTCTTAGGTAGGATTCACGTTCAAATCTTGAGCCAGAACAACTTGACTAGGTTTTTCCACAGTTTTCAAGGAAAATGCTGAGTTAATTAATTAGTATTTTAATTTATTATAATTGTTACTGCTACTACTACTAACAACAACAATAACAACAATAACAACAATAATAACAATAATAGTAATAACTACAGCAGAATTAAGGCTATGAGGCATTTTGTTCCACTCAACCAATGAGAAATATTAGATGTAGAAAATTAGATAATAAATGTAGATAAAAATAATAAATTATAAGTACCTATAAGCCTGTATATAAAAATATTTATATGCTTCTTCTTCTTCTGCTTCCTTCCAAGTATTAGGCCAAGGCCTGTTACGATCCTATAGAAAATTTTCCCTCCAGTGTTTCATAGGACGGCCCAGAGATCTTCGTCCTCTTGGTATATAGTTATAAACAGCTTTGGGGATTCGATCTGAACTCATTCTTTCAAGATGGTGTTTCCAATTTAGTTGGTACTGTTTAATATATTCCAAAATTGGCGTAGTCTTCAATTCTTTTAAGATATCGGTGTTCCTTTTCCGATCCCATCTGGTGTAACCCGCTATTCTGCGCATGAATCTCATTTCATAAGCCGTTATTCTGCAATGTCACTTGAGAATATTTCCGCACCAAATTCTTTCACGAAATTGCTCAGTTTGTCTTTTACTGTTTTACTCTTGTCCGTTCTTTAGGCATCGTGAAACAACTATTCTAAAGGTTGTCGCACAACTTTGTCTTTGAAGCATCTGTCTGCGAACGAGGACTACAGACAGACTAAATTCAGTGTTATCAACAACAAAAGTAATATTGCCAGTCAATTAACGGTTTCTATGCAATGATATGTGTCATGAAGTTTTATCATAAGTAATGCCACGAGTGATTTCCAAATTATCGATAAATTCACGACTCACGAAGTGAGGAGTGAATTTATCTAGAGAATTTGGAAATCAAGAGTGGCATTTGTTAGGACTATTTAACGAATAAAATTAAGCTGTTTACTCACAAATCTATAGTTATTTTAAAATATTTAATGTAAACGGCGATGTTTGAAAACAAATGAGAAACGATAGGTACGCTTCATCTGCATTTGTTTATCACTGCAACCAGGTCATACTATTTATTTGCCAAAGGAACGCAATATTGTAAGAATGCTCTCTAGTGGAGAAAAAATGAGACACATCAAACTGTATATTAATTCATTTTCTGATGTCGTATGATGTAAATATGACAATTATATTTTTCTGGATTGTTACCTGGGGAAAAAATACATTTAAGAAAGTGCAAACAGTGGTTTCGTTTTTTTTGGTGGTATAATCAATTGCTACAAATGTTTTTATATTAACTCCCGCATGCGGCATGTGTTGACATTCATGCACTATATATACAATCTGGTAGCCGTATTTCTCACAGGCTCAGTCACTGCAAAATAATGGTCAGACCTGTTCAGAATATTAAAAAGGAGGAGCTTTATTTAATATGGTAATTATAACACTGATAAATATTTCGTGAAACACGACTCTGATTGGTTTTAAAACAGATATCATTGAAACGTGATTGGTCATTGACTCTCATTTGGGGCATGAGTTAAATAGTCTATTTTAATTAATTTCATTGAAATACTAAGTTAATTTCAAGAAAAAAATGGCAAATAGGCACTTATAGGCATTGTAAGCTGAAATAGGCATTTATAGGCAAAATTAACTTCATGGAAAACAACTCTAGGGTTGTCGATACGAACTTATATGAAGTCGCTTTTACAATATCTGTAATAAATAGCTTTAGGCATTTTCCCTAACATCCGGTCTCTAGTGATTACAACAATCAAGGTAAAAGATAATAAAAATATCCGTCATTAAACATAACAGCATGTCCTAATACGAAATTGGATATGTGCATCTCGTAGTTTTAATCCATTGTGACTTTCAAAACTATTTTTAAATTGTTTGCTTACATGCATCCTTATCTTTTATCCATTTATACATATTCAAATAAGTTCAACATATTGAGAATTCCGAACTCGAGCAGCATATTACGTAACTTTTCCCTCTTAACTGAATTCGTACGTCTTTTTTAAGTCTACGCATAGTTTATGCACAGTGACATTATACTATATTATCATTTCGTATCTAAAATCTCTTATACTAAAAATCTGATCTGTTGTATACCTATTTTTTCTAAATACAAGTTGATGTTCGCCTATTACGTCGTCAATATAGGGAGTAAGTCTTGCTGCTAGTATATTTGTTAGAATTTTATGTGAAGATGAAAATAATGGGATGTCCTGTAGTCGTTTCAATCTGTTTTATCTCCTTTCTTACAGATTGCTACGATAATCGATTCTTTCCATTCATTTGGAAGAGCATATTTTTCCAAATCATACTGAGCAATCCATGTATGTTGTCCATCAATTTTTCTCCCCTTCATCTCATCTGTTCTGCTGGGATCCTATCTGAACGTGAAATTTTTATTTTTCTACTGTAATTTCAGCATCTAATGCGATTAATTCTACGGCTCATTTTCTGTTGTTTCTAAGTTATCCTCTTCAATACCCTGTTCTGCATGCAAATTTAATAGCTGATTCAAGTAATTTACCCAATCTACTTAATACATTTCTGGAATCCGTAATCAAATCCTTCATTCCTAAATATAATTTGTTCTAGAATGAAAACATTTCCTCTCAATGCTAATTCCCTGATATAATAATGTGATGTTCCTACTTTCTGCATTCAAATAGCGATCATTAATCTTCTAGCTAGATACTCCAGACTTGTGAAAAATAATAAGTATTAAAATTAGACAAGACATGAATAAGGATAAATCAATAATTATTGATTGTGTAAAATATAGACAATTGGAATTGCATGGATATGTAAAATGGGTGGAGAATGAAAGAATCCAAAGAAAGTTTTAAAATGGCTTCATCGACAAGGAGACGAAAACATCAACACACATGGTTCCAGAAAGTAAGACAATGAGAAGAAAAATAACTAGAATATATGGAAGAGGAAGATAAAGCTGGTGGAAAATAATACGGATAAGACGTAAACATTTGTCACAGGAATATTTTTTTATACATTTACACGATTTGTCTCCAAGCGTTAGCGTTTCGTATTCAAGGTTCAATCCTGGTGCTTACCAGTATGATATGTTTCCTGTTTTTCTCAGTCATCACGACAAATACTAGGTTGGAATTGTATTACCAGGATCTATTTCATCATATACACCTTTTAATAGATAATTTAAAATAAACATGGATGCGATATGACATTGGGAATTAAAGAGTATGCAAATAAAGCGCTCTTTTTTATTTATTTACTCTGCACATTAATTCGAACGTTTGCTACTCCAACTGGAACTTAGCAGGTTAGAAATTATAGTGCGTGAGATTTAAGTATGTGATTGACATTTATAAACCTCATTGGCTGTCTCTTGTTTTCAGTGTTCAAAAAGTATGTCTCACTACAATATATGATAGAGATGACGTCAACACTCAATCATAAGTTCTTTGAATCGTATAACAAATACGTTACTAAGTTTGAGTCTGGATATATCTTACCTCAATTTAATGTTGATTTGTTCTCGAACATGTTTCGATATATTCTTCTATATCATATATTATTTATTATATACAACTTTCCTCATTAGATGATTGCCTCAAGGACAAAGTGATACAGACAATTATTTTTTTTAATTTATGAAATAAATTTTGTAAATACATTTAAAAATTCAAATTGTAGGCCTAATTGAAGTATATATACTACAAAGTAGACTTTTGTAAAAATAGTTTCTTAAAATTGAAATTGATCCTCTAATGGCAGCGATGGCAATTTTAGAAAGATACACTCTGTCCAAATCTAAGGAATTCCAAAATTTGGCTAGGAATCCGGGTATAGTACCTCTTGCCCCGATCATCAACTGTGACAGTTATACTATCTAGTTGGTATTTATCTTTGTAATAGTCAATTGTTGGCACATGTATGCCTTTCTTTTCAGAGTCAACTTCCTCAGGTTGGCCACTGTGAGTCTCAAAACGAATTGTGGGATCTAATATCATACCAACTTTAGAAGATGGTCTAAATGGAAGTCTAGCCAAGCTGACTATTATATAGAATAATATATCGAAACATGTTCGAGAACAAGTAAACATTAAATTGAGGTAAGACATCTCTAGACTCAAAACAACTTGATAAAAATAACCTCAAAATATTACTTCCTAAAATAAATAATTAAATACGTTATTGTTTAGCAGTCAAATGCGTATAAGCTATCAGTCACATAGTTAGATCTAATTCAGTATAAATAGGCCTAAAATAAAGAAACCTCTTCAGGGTACAATTTTTTCTTTCATTCTTTCTTGTTTTTATTTCGTCCACATTGCTTTTCCTTCTTGCTTCACTTGTTTCTTACCTTTTTACTTATTCTCACATAAAATGTTAAAATATTAAAATTAAGTACTGATACATCAGTCGTCCTCAGTACATTAAATTTCTGTTTAAAAAACTTGAAGTAGTTAAAACTATAAAGTTTTTTTTTAGTTTATAGTTTTATAAATATTTAAGATAAAGTTCGTAGGACAAATTTGGACCAAAGAGAGAAGAACAGACAGGTGAATGGACAAGACTACATAACAGTGAACTACATACATGATCTTTATAGGAAGCCAGATACAATAAGAACAGTTAAGTCTCGTAGACTAAGATGGGCAGGACATATGGAACGAATGGGGAATGAAAGACGTGAATGGAAGCTTGTTGTAGGAAAACCAGAGGGAAAACGCTTAGTTGGTAGACCAAGAATGAGGTGGAGAATAACATTAACTATGATTTGAGGAAAGTGGATTATACAGGGAAAGATTGGAAAACATTAGCTCAGGATAGGGATGTATGGAGAGCTTATGTCCGCGCGGCCATGAACCTGCGGGTTCGATATGGCCAGTTAGTTAGTTAAAACTATAAAGGCCTTTCAGAATGATGCATCATATTTTGTTACCAAATAAAATGCAGAAGGTGGCACATGATTCTGAAAGGTTTACTACTTTACGAAGTTTTTCAAACAGAAATTTAATTTAGTTGAGGACGACTGATACATCAGGTACTTATTTTTACATTTTACTACATTTTATTACATAACCTCAACGGTGATTTACAATTTATTTTGGAAGTATTGATTTTTTATTCACACATTATACACAAGTCTCAAGATGGATATTAAAATCACCTATCCCGCTTGGAATCGAACCCAGGCCACCGGAATGGAAGATACAGACTCTACCTACTACGCAACGGCGACATACATATCGTAATTAAATAAATGTATTTGTATTTCTTCCATTTCAAATATGTCATCAGAAGAATGAGTTCACCAGCGTTACTTAAATCCTTATTGCTCTCAAGTTTATGAATTACAGGTGAAGTTTTGTAAAGCACTTTGCGAGGACAATAGGGAAAAGTGGGTATCCAGAAACAAGGAAGACTTATCTCTCTATTTGTGGTGAGAATTATAATAAAAATATTCTTCTCAGAGCTCTAGAAGCGTCCAATTGAATTTGTTTGTACCGTGACGTCAGAAGTGGGAAGAAAATTAAGTCTTCACCCGCTCCCTTCCCCACGCAACTTTGTCTGACTAAATATTTAATAAACTTGTATACGACAATTCTTTTAGCATGGATTAATAAGGTTTTACAACGCATTTCAAATCTTTATTTTATTACAGTTAGTCTCATTTAGAAAATAAACAAAGATTGCTCTAAGGCTTTTCACAGAATTCTAAAATGTCTGAATTTGTCTTCTTCACAATTATATTTGAAGCACATAACTTATCGTGTTATAAGAACCATTTTATCATTCAAACCAAGTAATAAAAAACAAATAATTAATCTGAAACTGGGGAGCGATTTTTTTTTTTATTTCAATCTCTATTAGCATCAAGGTGATAGGTTTGTTTGTGAATTTTCTTTGTTAGCACTACTTATCTAAATGAGAAAGCACATAGTCCAATAGTATTCAGTTATTTTCAGAGAATCTGAATGTTACGAGTTTGAGCAACTTACAGACAAAAGAGGATGGTGAAATGAAGGACTAAGTCTGATAACAGAAAGAGACGGTCTATGCAGAACATAAAATACTGAAAAAAAGGTAGGAACTAAATTGAGTGATAGAAATAAAACAGTAGAGTAACTGGATTAGAATGAAGTCATATAAATGGAAGGAATCAGAGAGAAAAAGGGAGTAATAGAGAAAGGAAACTCAAATAGAACAATAGAGCAAGAATAAATCATTTATGAAAGGAAAGAGAAAAACATAAATTCAGAAATTATTTTTATTTATAAAAATGAGTATGACTCTGTCTGTCCTTTAAGGACTCAAAATCTACTTGACTGATTTGAATGGTGTTTTTACTTTTATTTAGATAATTTTTCTGGGACCATTAACGTATATAATATTTTACATATGTACTATTGAACCGGAGCTAAAAAGAGGGGGGGCATCGATATAATAAAACAAGTTGCTTTTTGAACGCTTAAATGGCTTTCGGTGCCTAAACCTTAACAAATACACCAAGTTAATGTATTAATCCACCAAGTAGTCTGGGCTTGCGGAAAATATGTTAACTAACATGCTGTCTTTCTCTCCCTTACTATGTTGCCACTTCCTGTCCTCTGTACATGTTCTTTGTCTGGCAGGTAGAGAGCTCACAAATACTATGGATTTTAATGGTCCGTCCTTTTACGCGATCATTGGCAAAATTACTAATTTGACAACCCTGTTACCAATGGGGTTACGTGTAGGAATGGGCTGTCACCTTCTCATTTACATGTTGCCACTTGTGATTAATTGTGAAACTGGTAACGGAGGCACGACAGATACTGAGATTTTAAGTGATCCGACCGCTAGAGAGTCCAGTGCTTCTTCTCTTCTTCTTCCTTCCAAGTATTAGGCCAAGGCCTGTTAAGATCCTATAGAAAATTTTCCTTATGGGAAATTAAATTACTAATATAACAACCATGTTAAGATTTTTCACACGTGTTTAGGGATTCTCCGCCCACACTTAAAATTGAACAATTTTAGTACGTGATCGGATGTACAGTCTTCTCCTACATCCCTTCCACAGATTCAATAGTTCGACGACACTAGCGCTAAAACTATTCCCCTCCGCTCGTGCGCCGTTAACTTGGATGTGTAATATACGGGATTGAATATCTAAAAACAATCTACAAAAAGAGTTCGCAACAGCATATGTCTACCCTTTACGGATAATTCACAATAATCATTTTTGTATTTGACCTCATTGATGTCAAGAAGATGGGATAAGTAGATTCCCGGGCAACGCAGGATTCTCTATCAAAAGGGGCAGCGGGACATCGCTCGCAATTCCATAGTCCGTTAATGCTCTAGCGGCCTCAATTTTTGTTTAATCGAAATCAAACTTGGCTTAATCGGCTTCTATGAACTAGTGGTTAAGCTCCTTCTCTCTGGTCCCGAGGTTCAAACCTGGCCCCGGCCGATGGATTTTTTTTAGGACGGAAAAATCCAAGGAGTAAGTCCTCCGCGAGGGCCTTTAAATCATGGGTCCCGAGTTTGAAGATTTTCTGGCTCATAAGTTATCCTTAAGCCTGAATAAAAAAGCCTCTAAGCAAAATGTACCTACTTCAACTTCCCAGTAATGCCTTAGTTGTCTGTTAGATGTCTCATTGCGTCTGGTGTGTTGATCGTATGCCATTCATGGCAACAATGGGCAAGCATTTCATTCATTCATAGTGTTCTGCTCAAGAGCATCTTTCACTGCAAATTCAGCATTATCCACTGTTTCCTTAACTCAGCTTTCTTTTTTGTATCTGCATACAAACCATTTATTTTAACACTGTCTATCGTCTGACGTATTTTTTTTGCCTCTAACTTTCTTTCCGTTGACCATTCCTCCTAGGGCATCCTTCAGCAGACAGTTTCTTCTTAGCCAGTGGCCAATCCAATTTATTTTCCTCTTCTTTATGAGTTCCAGCATTGTTCTTCTTTCACCCACTCTGTCTACTAGCACATCTTTATTTCTTACTTTGTCTGTCCATTTTATAAGTTCCATTCTTCTCCATATCCACATCTCAAAAGCTTCCAGTCGCTTTTACTCATTCCGTTCGTAATGTCCAAGTCTGCACCATACAATGCTGCACTCCACACAAAGCACTTCACTAGCCTTTTCCGTAATTCTTTTGCCAAAGGTCCGCAGAAAATGCTTCTCTTCTTGTTAAATGTTTCTTTTGCCATTGCTATCCTCTGCTTTACTTCTTGACCGCAGTTCCCAGGTAACTAAAAATTAAGTTAGTCTAGTAACTCGTAACAAAAGGTTATGGTTCAACAATGGGCTAAGCCATTATAGATATATATATATATATATATATATATATATATATATTAGTTAATAAAAACGTCGGGATAAGTAGATTCCCGAGCAACGCCGGGTAATCAGCTAGTAAGAGATAAAATTATATTATGACAGAAAGAAATTATTTTTTTAAGTGGAACGAGAGAAAAATTAACAGATATGAGGAATTAAAAATTAGTAACAGAAGAAAACGAAGATTAAATGAATAGCAAAGAGGAAAAGAGAAAGAAGAAAGTAATATTGGACGAGAAATAAGTCACAATTAAACGACAGAATACAAGGAACGAGGAGAGTGCTAAAATGATGTATTGAATGGGTTCGATATTCAATAGCCCTCCATCATACTTTCCAGTTGACGAATCTAGGTATAATATTAAATGAAGTGGAAGATTTTATGTCTCCAGTTTAATGGCAACTCTGAAAAGAACACATCTAACGATACATTTAGGAGAAGAATTATTACTAACATCGAATTCGCATAAAATTCTTGTCAAAAAAAACTTTTAAGAAGAACAGGAATTGAAACGAATACTGTAACTACAGAAGCGCATAAGAGACGTATACATTTTTATAAACTACTAGCTAATATCCGGCGTGCGCTGCTACTCATAAATAAATGCTTATCACGATCTTCTTGGCATCAATGAAAAACGAAAGTGGTTATTGTGAGTTATCCGTAAAAGAAAAACGTACGCTTTCGCGGACTTTTTTTGTAGTTTTTTGAGATATTCAATTCTGTGTACATTAATTTGGCGTATTTGTTATGGTTTAGGCAGCGTAAGCCATTTAAGCTTCAAAATAGGGACTTTACTTCGCATTTTTCACTACAAAGGGTGATTTTTAGGGGTGAAGGGTTTGAATATCGAAACTCTCTTATAGCCTATGTTCATCCCGGGAATCTTCTGAACATTTTGCAAAAAACCCCATCAAAATCGGATAAACGGTATGGCCGCGCATAGAATACGAACAAACAAACCAACAAACATACAAACAAACGAACATTGATTTTTATATATAAGATAAACATAGTACATTGATAAAGTTTTTCACGGCTATCGTCATGTATTCTAAAATACATTTTCGGGATTCTTGGCCGTGTCTTGCAGTGCTAACTGTTAGCAATTTACTGCGAAAATTTACACAAGCAAAATCTCCTGATACTATAAAATACATGGTAAGTTTCCGTTGAGGTGTTAATTCACAGTAATATAATGTATGATCTATCTATCTTCGGGTTTTTACAGCTGCTGCCGTCTTCCCGTGCCAAACCTCCAAAGCCTACGGTCTTGGGCATCTTCGATGCTTAGCCCTCTAGCTTGCATTACTGTCTTCATGTTTTCCTTCCATGTTAACCTTGGTCTTCCTCTTTTCTTCTTTCTGTTAGGATGCCATTCATATAGTTGCTTCGGCCATCGCTCATCTTCCATTCTTAAAACATGTCCTAACCACTTTAATTCCTTTTTCCTCAATTCTTTCAATTATGCTTTCTTCTGCTTCCATTTTGTTTCTAATTTCCTTATTTGTGACACGTTCTAATTTAGACTTTCTGGCACTTCTTCGTAAATAATCCATTTCTAGAGCTATTAGTCTATTCTTGTAGTACTTATTGATTGTCCATACCTCACTTCCGTACATTGCAACAGATTCCACCAATGTTTTACCAATATATTTTTTTGTGTCTTTCCAAATATGCTTATCCCACCATATGGAATTTAATGATGATATTATTTTGCTACTCAATTCAATTCTATGTTTTATGTTCTCTTTGCCTATACCTTCGATGTTATCCATAATCATTCCCAAATATTTAGTTTGTTTCACTTGCTTTATTTGGATTCCATCTTCCAATACTAAGTTTTCTCTTTCATTGCTATTTATTGCCAGATATTCTGATTTTTGTAAATTTACTGTGAGACCCCATGATTCATATGTGCTTTTCAACCTTTTTATCATGAATTCCATATCAAAATTGTCTTGCGCTAAAACCAGTTGATCATCGGCAAATTGTAATGTCAGCAAAAATCTATTGCCTATTGGGATCCCCATACCTTTGCAGATATAATGTATGATTAAAAACTATAAAATAGTCACCTTGTAGGTCCGTCTACTCAACTTAAGTTGTTTTAAAACTCTGTAAGCCTTTCGGGACTAGTCCCATCATCAGCAGAATTCATTAGGTCCGTACTTGTTGAGCCTTGCTGAAGCACTTAGACGGACCTGCAAGGTGACTATTTTATAGTTTTTAATCATACATTATATTACTGAAAATCTCCTGAACATGTTACCCATAGAATGTGATTAAACGCCGAAAAGACAGCACTGCAAGACACGGCCAGGAATCCCGAAATAGTATATTATGATGAGAAGTTGGGAAGTGGTTTTTACAGAATCGAGCAAAATGTTTAAAAACCGAGCGACAGCGATGTTTTTAATTACCGAGATTCTGTAAAACACTTCACAAACATGCGTTGTACATTATTTTTTGCGCGATGGTGTTTTCAAAATAATAAATAATAGTAAAATATTAACAACTTTGTTGGAAATATTTGCCTTCATTATAGACAATTAACAAACGTTAACAATGTAGGCAATTTTTATTACTTGACACATCAGGAGGCCGGTGAGACCAATTTAGTGATAAAATGGCGGCAAGTACGTATTTATTGTTTTATATTGTTTGAAATAAAGTTCAGTTCATTTAAAATGCAGGAATTTGTTTCGTATAATGTATATTAACACTACCTTTAGGATATTTTTTTGTATGTACATTGCATGTAGTATACCATAGAGGGCAGTGGTTTTACTTCCCACACGCGTGTTTGTAATATATAATATTACAGTACAGTTATTTTTATTATAGTACTAGAAGTCCCGGCCACGCGTTGCTGTGGCTAAGGTATACGTTAAAAATTTAAATTAAGTTGTCTTTCAGCCAGATTACTTAAAACTAATACTTACACACAAAATTAATAATATTGAAAATAAAATAAACACTGAACACACTTAAATTATGAAATAATCAATATTTGTAATTCAATTGAAATTCGCGGTTGCAACAAAAAGCACAGCCATCTGGATCTCCGATTGAGGGTCTTTCCACTTTTCAGCGGTTGCCCTTTTCCCAGCCGGCTGCTGGCCCTTCACATCTACATGTGTCAATCACAGAGGTAGATGATCAACAGCCAGTGTAGGGGTGACATGTGGTTAGCATGTCGAGTCCCCCAGCCGTTATAGCTGGTTCCTCAACCTGGAGCCGCTACTTATTGTAACTACCCAATTGCCTCACGATGCTGGGTGGGCACCGGTCCCATACTGGCCGAAATACCATGAGAAAATTTCTTCCCCCATTTAGACTCGAACCAGCGCAAGTCCCGTAGCTCTGCGCCAAGGCTTCCTACCTTAACCGCTCGGCTACGGCGCGGGACGCCATCTGGATCTCTCTTTGTTAAATAAGAAACCAATTACTTTACCAGATTACATTACACCGCCATCTGTTAGAATCGTATGGAACTCGCAGATAATTATAACTCTTTGTTAAATAATAAACAAATAATTTGCAATAAAAAATAATGCTACTATAAATTTAGTTATAAACTATCCTAAGTCTCAAGTTGGATCAAACTGCACACAGTGTGCAACATTTTATTAAAATCGGTTCAGTAGTTTAGGATTCCATCGCGGACAAACAACCTGACACGAAATTTTTATATATTAAGATAGTTACTAAGATTGGCAACTCTGAAATGTAGGAAGTTAAACTTTCAATCATGGTCGCCATTGCTGTAAGTACGACCAAACGCACTATCGCGCGAAAAGGTATTTTAGAATATAGGCCTATAAGAATAGTGTTTTGATGTCTGATGAAACTAAATTATTTGTGACTTTCAGGTCACGGTGTTCAGGGCAGTCTGTCCTCCCAGTCTGAATAAGGAACTAAACAAAGACTGCTCAATAATACATTACAAGATTACAATTGTCACCACTAGGATCGTTGATTTACAACAGTGTTGTCATTACTTATCGAATGCCCTAGTAAATGAAATTAATATGTAATAACTATTTCCCTATTATTAATTTTATTTTAGAAAAGAATCGGCTATTAGAAAATAATTCAATAAAACAGTGATGTTAATTACTGAAGTGCACTGCACAGTGATGAGATTATAAAATGCATTTGGCTCCACCAATAGCACAGCGGAAGTTTAATGGACGTGTTCACTGTTTATTATTAACTTAACCTTTAATACGAAACATAGCACGTATTGATTGTACGAGAAGTCAATAAACAACCGAAATATGCTCTATGTGCTTCAGAAACACTATTCGAAATATGATGGCAGAAGCCTTCCGAGATTTTGGATACACTGTTTATGAGGAAGTACATGGTGTGGCCACTAATGGGAGTAACAGACGAATAGATATTATAGCATTTAAACCATCCTCTAAAATTGGTATGATATTAGATCCCACAATTCGTTTTGAGACTCATAGTGGCAAACCTTAAGAAGTTGACTCTGAAAAGAAAGTCAAATATGAGCCAACAATTGACTATTACGAAGATAAATACCAACTAGATAGTATAACTGTCACAGGATTGATGATCGGGGCAAGAGGTACTATACCAGGGTTCTTAGCCAAATTTTGGAATTCCTTAGATTTGGACAGGGTGCATCTTTCTAGAATTGCCATCGCTGCCATTAGAGGATCAATTTCAATTTTAAGAGACCATATTTACAAAATTACTTTATAGTATGTATACTTCAATTAGGCCTATAAGTTGAATTTTTAAAAATATATTTACAAAATGTAGTTCATCAATTGCAAAAATTAATTGTCTGTATCACTTTGTCCTTGAGGCAATCCTCTAATGAGGAAAGTTTTATATAATAATTCGTACTCTACACTCTAATTCAACCCAGGAAGTTACTACAGACCTTACGGGCTAAGCCAGTGTCCCCCTACGTACAGAGGGTAGATGTTGCCAAACTCATAATAACGGTATTTGTTTGTTTAGGGAGGAGTGGAGAGGCAAGGTTAGCAGTACTTTCTCCAAATCTATGCACTATAAATTAAAAAAAAAACATAGTTTTTCTTTTATGGCATGCTAACTAGTTTTATAGTAAATATTATGAGCGTCGCGACATTTTCACACAGGATAGTACAGATCCGTACGAACTCAGTGACAAGCGATAACTGTTTTTTTCTTTAAGAGAGGGTGGCTTGGACGGCTACAACTTACAACTCTGTACCTGCTGTGTTGTATATTTCAGTTTTATTTAAGGATTTCTCCCAAGAAAATACTGTTAAAATGGCAACTCAGTTCCCTATTCCAAACTCACAGTAACTTCCTGGGTTGAATCTGACTGCAGTCATGTAATCTGAGGTTTCTTTTAAATGTCTGTCTATAATGACATAGCCCAATGCTGAAGTCATAGTCTCTCTTTTATTAGGAGTTACTAGATCAAGATAATTTAGATACCTTACTTGCCCACAGATGTCATGAATGGTATGCGGTCAACATACCGACCCAATGAGGCATCTACAGGCAACTAAGGTATTACTGGGATGTTAAGATCGGTAAATTTTGCTTAGAGGTCCTTTTACTTAGGTTTAAGGATCTTTACCAATCTGAAAATCCCTCCCAGAGGACTTGCTCCTTGGATTTCTCCATCCTAAAAAAACCCATTGACCCCGACCTGATTTGAATGCCCTACCCTTCGGACCGGAGGTACGAGTCTATCACGGCTTCTTTTAAAAGTACCGGTACTTATTTCTGAATATTAACTCGACCGAATTAGTATACGACACTTAAACAAGATATCTCCGCCATGTTAAATGTTCTAATTTGAATGTTCCTTTTCAGAAGAACTGTTACCAGTAGAAGATCAACTTTTTTCTCACATATACATACACTATTTGGCAATAATGACATTTTTTCCAGAACACAGCGTTAAAAATGAAACAGTAAGAATGTTTTTAAAAAATGCTATTTTTGGTGCATTTTGTAAAGGAAAATAATTATTGGTGCCCTTAATAATAACATTAAAATGTTACAAAATTGCCAGTTTATGCCTAAGTACGAGACAAATAGACTGTGAAAGTTCCATTTCTCTGGGTTGAATAGTTTCAGAGAAAAGGAACATTAGGCTCGCAAAAACAAAAGTAGCAGGAAATTGAGTTTAGAGTTTACACAACTCACAGTCCTATCCTGCAGCATGTCATTTAAACCCACACTTAGAACCTTTAAATAAGTTTGTGGTGCAAAACCAATTTATATTCATATGAATATGGGCAAAAAATTCAAATTTTGCCCATTTCTAAGGTACCTTCTCCGCTTAGACAAATAAATATTCAAATATCCGGACCCCGACAGGTTAGAGTTACAGAGTGTAAGTGATATTTTCTTTGCTTCCAGAAATTAAGGGAGAGGAGAAAAAAAAAACGGTACGTAATCAATTCAGGTAAAAAAAATGTTGGAATGTAATTATTTTAGGACTATTATCTGAATCAAACTTAACGTAGAGTCCTGCGTTAAATTTAATTAGATTTATAAAATGTATTGTAATTATTACAGTTGTACTACTAATGATTATGATTTACAGCATCTATCTAAACAGAGTAAATAATAATAATAATAATAATAATAATAATAATAATAATAATAATAATAATAATAATAATAATAATAATAATAATAATAATAATAATAATAATGATAACAATAATAATGATAATCATCATATGGCGCTACAAGTTTGGGGAAAATAATCTTATATACTCACTCTAGGATTTATAGAGAGATCTGGGCTTACTTGGTTCAGGTTAGGGGCATGGACATTTTTTTAATATTAGCGACGTTCACGATATGCGAATATGTACAATGTGCGGGAGCTTTGAAGACGAGATACATATATTAGGAAAATGTAACGATTTGGAATATTGGAGGCGTCAATTATTACCCGAAAGATTTCTAAATTCAAATTGTGAAAGATTGGAATGCTACGAGTTAATGGTAATCGCAGAAAATTGGATAAACTTAGGTAAATTTCTGGACAAAACGCGGAAAATAAGAACAACACTCATTCATGCATAAATAAATATGTTAACAAATTGCAATACCATTAATTCTTAATAATTCTACATAACCAAGTTAGTGTAAAATGTAATTGTATTGTTATCTAATTGTAATATTATTGTGTTTTTTACGTTATATTATTACCAAACATTAACTTATTGTAACGGACTGTGAACAGCACGTACGGCTTACTACCCGTGCGACCCATATTTGTAAATAACATTGTATGTATCTTACTTTTAATCTAATGAAGTCCTAGTTATTTATACTGCATTCTGCCCTCTATTTTTTAGTCTTACTTGAGATTTGTCGGGAAGGGGATTTTTTAACTGTGCATCACAAACATACCTTTTTGACCACATAAGGACATGGAGGGCCTCTCCGAATGGGTGATCAGTTCAATTCAGGACCTTCTCCGACACAACATAAGACTAAACTCACCATTCACACACGCATTTATACTAAACATGGCGAATATAAAAATGATGATTATGATGACAAAGTGATGTTCGGGGACAGTTTGGGCCTTAAATTTTCCCGACAATTATAAATATTCGCCTAAGAAACTTTTTCCAAATTATTGTATTTTATTTCTATTCCATGTTTTGTTAGTGTTACGGGTAGTTAATACTAGAACACATCCACATTGTGCTTTATTTAGTCTATATTTAAATAATATTTTAAATTGTAATACGTTTCCTAGATGTCAGTATGAGGCAGAACGCTGACCACGGACCACTCAAATGACATACATACGAAAACAAGTGTAACTAAATTAGTATGGTTCAAATTGTTCCCTGTAGGGGGAGAGCGCCTACATCTCTGTTAAGGGAAACATGGGCTTAAAGATACAAAAAGAATAAGTATTTAATTTTTGTATAGTTTTATTATTCGCTGATTGAGTGGAAGAAAAGACCTTAACTCTGCCAGCTTAAATAAAGCATTATTATTTGTATTATTATTATTATTGTTGTTGTTGTTATCATCATCATTATTATTACAATACGAAATAAATAAATAAATAAGGGAAATTATGGGTGTAGAAGAGGAGCCGGACATCATAGACATAGAAAATAAAACATTACAGTGGTATGGCCATGTCAAAAGAATGCCAGAGCAAAGATTGCCTAAAATTGTTATGGAATGGATCCCAATGGAAAGGGGGAAGAGAGGAGGACCAAAGAAAACTTGGATCGAAGGGGTACAAGCAGCTATGAATCAGAGGATTGGAGGAAGATCAATAGATGGACAGAGAGGAATGGCGTTTGGTTTCCGGAAGACGGCGGCAGCTGCCATGATACCGGATGATGATGATGATGATTATTATTACTATTATTATTATTATTATTATTATTATTATTATTATTATTATTTCCCAAATGCCCCAGGTTCTCATTTCGACATTTCTGGTGTTCTCTCCTGGCATGGAGTATTTCTAACCCACTTCTGAAATTGGGGCGCCTGGAAGGCGGGGTTAAGCTTCCCCGATGATATGAGAGTTGATGCTGATGGTAATGATGCGCTAGGAGAGGCCTTAAACTAAACTTAAGTTAATTAGGCGAATATGATAGTGATGATAATGATGGCCAGATGGTGTTCGGGGACCGTTTGTTCCTGACATTTACCTTACAGATAAGGAAAAACCTCGAAAAAACCACATCCAGGAAACTTGTTCCGACCGGGGATCGAACCCGTGCTCGCTGCGTGACAAGGCAGCACGCTACCTCGATACCACAGCGGTGGACTTATTATTATTATTATTATTATTATTATTATTATTATTATTATTACAGGTGAGGAAAAACCCAGAAAAAAACGTCACCCGGGAATCGAACCTGGGCCCACTGCATACGAGGCAGCGATCCTACCAGGTTGTCTATTTACCCATGAATTTATTAATTCGCCTTATTCAAAGGTAGGACGATCACAGACTCAAATTTAATATGATGTTCGAAGGAAATTGGAGCTTCAACAACATGGAATAACTGGAATCCACTTTTCACTACAAATTACACATTAAAAAAAATACATAATTTTCTGTTATACTTTGATTGCACATATTTATACATATTAGTATATTTTTAAACTGTTATAAAATTCCTAACTTTTGACCTTGTGATAAGGCCTACTTTTGCAATTGGGAAAGTTTCTAAATTTGAACTACTGACGAGTCGAAATTGTGGGAAAACAACTTTAGAGTGTGTGTTCTTGCATATGGGCTTGTATTATTGGACATGGGAATGGCGGAGACGGGATGTGCTCTTCAATTGTCATCAACTTGTTACACGATTCATTACCAGGGACAAGAGCTCATTCACTCTCAATTGCCATTCTTCCAAATGGAACAGTGCATCACATTGCTCGCTATTTGTTTAAGGTCAGCTTTATGACTTTTCTCTCTCTCTCTCTCTCTCTCTCTCTCTCTCTCTCTCTCTCTCTCTCTCTCTCTCTCTTTCTTATCTCTCTCTCTCTCCCAATCTCTCTCGCTATATTTAACCAACATTTGGTTCCTATTTTTAATCTGCGGACTACAAGGCATAATGCTACACGTTCTAATTCTTACTTTGTGCACTATAGGGGCTTTTAACTTCTAGAAAATAGTATTGCAGCCTTGGCGCAGAGCTACGGGACTTGCGCTGGTTCGAGTCTCCATGGGGGAAGAAATTTTCTCATGGTATTTCGGCCAGTATGGGACCGGTGCCCACCCAGCATCGTGAGGCAATTGGGTAGCTACTTTAAGTAGCGGCTCCAGGTTGAGGAACCAGCTATAACGGCTGGGGGACTCGACATGCTAACCACATGTCACCCCTACACTGGGTGTTGATCATCTACCTCTGTGATTGACACATGTGGATGTGAAGGGCCAGCAGCCGGCTGGTAAAAGGGCAACCGCTGAAAAGTGGAAAGACCCTCAATCGGATATCCTGTACTGTCTCTAATGACATATATCACATTCAATTATAGTTTTGCTACATAATATCAATCTTTATGCCCTAATTAAAAGAATAACTTCATTAGAAAATTTTGTGAGCCTTTCTATGAATTACCAGAAGTAGTCCCCGCCCAGAGAACCGAATGGGGGATTATTTTACCTCCGGAAAATTTTACACGAGGGAACCCATGTCCGCGTTTCTTGACGAATGTATTTTTACGGTGAAAGATCGTCACTCTTTCGACCAAGGCACCTTATTCTTCTGACTTTCCCCCTTCGATCTGTCCGGCATGGGTAAGAGCAATGCTACTGCCTTCATAGCTCTCGGAGTCATTTAAGCACGACTAGGTAAATATGCGATGGGTAGGACATGAAGCACGAATGGGGAATAAAAAAAAGAGTATGGAAGCTTCTTGTAGGAAAATCAGAGGGAAAACGCCCAGTTAGTAGACCAAGAATGAGGTGGGAGAATAATATTAACCATGATCTGAGAGAAGTAGATTATACGGAGGATGATTGAAAAGAAATAGCCCAGGATAGGGATGTGTGAGAGCTTATGCCCAAGCGGCTACGAACCTATGGGTTTGATAGTGCAGTTAGTTAGTTGGATAACTTTTGTAGACTATTTAACTTATGCCCCAAATGGCAGTCAATAACCAATCACATTTCAATGAATTTTGATTTACAACCAATCACAGTCTTTTTCACCTCGATTTTATCACTTTCATTTTATCGCTTTAATTTTATCAAGTGGCTTCCAGATTGTATATATAGTGCACGAATGTAACCACATTCTGCTTGCGAGAAATAATAGAAAAACATTCGTAGCAATTGATTATATATAAAAAATAAACCACTGTTTGCACTTTCTTAAACGTATTATTTCCCAGGAATTAACGTTGCAGAAAAATATAATTGACATAGTTACATCATAGGACATCAGAAATTAATTAATAACCTGTAATTATATGTTTCATTTGTTTCTCCCCTAGGGTGCATTCTTACAATATTGCGTATCTATTTGGCAATAAATATAATCTGGTTGCAATGATGAACAAATAAAACATAACGTTTCCCATTTGTTTTCAAACATCGCCATTTACATTAAATATATAAATATTTTAAAATAAGTACATTTACATAATTACTTGTGAGTAAACAGCTTAATTTTATTCGTTAAATAGCCCTAACAAATGCCACTCTTCATTTCAAAATTCTCTAGATAAATTCACTCCTCATTTCGTGAGACGTGAATTTATCGATAATTTGCAAATAACTCGTGGCATTGCTTATGATAAAATGTGTATAATTAAGTTAATTTTTACAGACAATCTTGGGATAATGTATCTATCCGTGAGCTTTTCTTCATTCTATTATATAATTTTCCTATAAGTATTTATTGAAGTACATGGTTAAGCGAGATGTGACATCAGATATAGATGGCTTACTGCAGTGCGGGACCCCAAGAAGTGTTGAATAGTGTAACAGCCCTGAGAATTCCGACTCTACCTCTGGGACCTTAGAAAAACTCTACTTTTTCCTCTATTATTCCCAACATTTTTCTTCCCTCTTACAAAGGTACAAACCATTTATAACAAAACCAGATTGTCATTTTTAGGCTAGCTCCTATACTTGCATTATTAGAGACCAAACATTTTCACATTAATTTTAAAAATGCCGTGATAAAAATATCAATTACATACCCCATACACCTAGGAACAATAATTAAAAATAGGAATGAGATGAACAAAGCAATTAAACATAGACTCAATTCTGGAAATGCGTGCTATTATGCATTGCAGGTCCACCGCTGTGGTCTCGAGGTAGCGTGCTGCCTTGTCACGCAGCGGACCCGGGTTCGATCCCCGGTCGGGAAAGTTTTTCTGGGTGAGGTTTTTATCGGGGTTTTTCCTCACCTGTAAGACAAATGTCAGGAAACCTTTAAGGCCCAAACGGTCCCCGAAATCATATGGCCATCATAATCATTATCATCCTTATCATTATCATCATCACCATCATCATCATCATCATCATCCTTCACCGGTGTGGAAAGCAACGGGAAGCTAACACACCTACAATTCCCTAGTAAAGCTGCAAAGCATAGCATGAAAATGCTATGATTGCAGTGAAGAACCTGCCTTCGGGCAGAATTACTATGGATGGATGCATTGCAGAGACTCTTGTCGTCGCAACTTAACTCTCAAAACAAAAAGTTGAACTGAAAATATATAAAACTGTCATTCTCCCAGTTTTATGTATACGAAATATGGACTCTTACTTTAAGGGAAGAGGAAACATTACGGGTATTTAGGAATAAAGTTGTTAGGAAAATTATTGGACTAAAGAGAGAAGGACAGGCGAATGGAGAAGACTACATATCAGTGAGCAAGATGATATTTATTGGAAACAAGAGATAGGCCTAATAAGTACAGTTAATTCTCGTAGATAGGCAGGACAGGTGGTACGGACGAGGAATGAAAGAAGGACATGAAGCTTCTTGAAGGAAATCGAGAGGGGAAACGCTCAGATGTTAGACTAAGAATGAAGTGGGAGAAAAACATTAATCTTGATTTGAAGGAAGTATATTATACAAGAATAATTGGAAACTACGAGTATTAGCTCAGGATATTATGTCCGCGCGGTCATCACCATATGGGTTCGATAGTGTCAGTGAATCAGTTAGTATTTTCATCGATATATCCCATTCTCTTCTGCTGTTAGTAATATATTGCATAATTAATTTTGAAATCGAAATCTTTTTACATGTTCAATAAAATTTTTACATAAAATACAAGGTAGGTCTACTTGTATATCCGCTTTAATTACAATGACCGTATTCTTTCCAGTTTATAACTTCGACTTTCTCTCGCCATATGAAAATCTTACGTTCTGTCAGTGCCATGCTATTTGGTGGGAGAGGTGCTCTCTATCCGTACTTCATCGAATATAACGGAATGATATATGTATTTACTTATTTATCCAAAGGTATTAAAACATAATAGAAACGCCAATTGTTCATCTGATCCATCATCAAGGTTCTGGCTTCCCAATATTTTCCGGTTCCAGATGTACTGCGAAGAGCCGGGCAGCGCATTAAGTGTTCTCTGCCAATATATTCGTATAGATTACAGAGCTTGCAGGTGGGCGCTTGAAGAATGATATATTTTAAAATCTGTAGGAAGAAATTTTTCTATTCTCACTTGATGACTCTCGCCCTAGAGAAACATCACACCAAATCGGAGTGCTCTATCAGGGCTATGACACATGGTCCAATTTTATATCTATGACTATTTAACTCATGCCCCAAATGGGAGTCACTGACCAATCACGTTTCAATGATTTCTGTTTTACAACCAATCAGAGTCGTGTTTCACCAAATATTTATCAGTGTTATAATTACCATATTAAAGAAAGCTCCTCCTTACAATATTGCGTTCCTTTGGCAATAAATAGTATGGTCTGGTTGCAGTGATAAACAAAAGAAGCAGTAGAAGCGTACCTACCGTTTCTCATTTGTTTTCAAACATCGCCGTTTACATTAAATATATAAATATTTTAAAATAACTATAGTTAAATAATGAATTGTGAGTAAACAGCTTAATTTTATTCGTTAAATAGTCCTAACAAATGCCACTCTTGATTTCCAAATTCTCTACATAAATTCACTCCTCACTTCGTGAGTCGTGAATTTATCGATAATTTGGAAATCACTCGTGGCATTACTTATGATAATTGTTGTTTACGTATTTTTACTTCACAAAATATCACGAAATTAGATCTCTTAATTCTATCGGAAACATATTATTTCAAATTCTAACTTGTAGCTTTTCGCACATGTTGAATAGCTATGAAGATCTGGTCCCATTTTGTGAATTACGTGGATCTGTTATCTTTACTTAAATTTATAATGTGAATATGAGCGATTATAGTTATGAAGTCAATGATTTTTTGGGAATTTGTTTGAATACCCCGGCAATTCCTTATAGTTGAGGAAAATCATAAAATATCTAGCAATTCAAGCCAGTTGGGAACTGAATGCGGGTCCGCTGCCTGAGAGCCAACAATGCCATCTCTAGAACACAGTTTGGATCGGAGCGTATTTTTAATTCTTCCAATATTACACTAGACCTGTTTCTTTGTAATATAGTCTGCGGTACTTTTTATACATCTGCCGAGAACACATTTTTTCTAAAACAAAAAAAAATGATTCGTCTGAAATAGATACGAGTTACTTGTCTTTGTATAACTGCTGACACGCAATTTGACCAATCTCCTGGAAGGTAAATTTTCCAATTATTGGAGCGCCTTATACATATGAGTACGAAAGACATAGTATAATGATATTGAAGCAAATGTGTGGAGAATGTATATATATATATATATATGTGTGTGTGTGTGTGTGTGTGTGTGTGTCCACCGCTGTGATCTCGAGTTAGCGAGCTGCCTTGTCACGCAGCGGGCCCGGGTTCGATCTCCGATCGGGGCAGTTTTTCTGGGTGAGGTTTTTATCGGGGTTTTTCCTCGCCTGTAAGACAAATGTCAGGAAAACTTTAAGGCCCAAACGGTCCCCGAAATCATATGGCCATCATCATCATTATCATCCTTATCATTATCATTCTTATCATTATCACCACCATCCTTCACCGGTGTGGAAAGCAACGGGAAGCTACCACACCTACAATTCCCTAGTATAGCTGCAAGCATAGCATGAGAATGCTATGATTGCAGTGAAGGACCTGCCTTCGGGCAGAATTACTATAGATGGATATATATATATATACACATAGCGTTACTGCTATAAAGTAAATATTCTCATTAAAATTTGCTTACCTGTTATAGTGGCCACAAGATGACAGTTGGAACGATATCCCGCTACCTCTCCTGAAAATTGAAAATACTACATATATAAGAAAAATAAGTGTTAGGATACATGAGTGACTCAGATGGTTAGAGCGCTGAACAGAGTTTAGAGACTCGGGTTCAAATCCCGACTCAGGTATTTATTTTTCCTTTATATATATATATATATATATGTGTCCACCGCTGTGGTCTCGAGGTAGCGCGCTGACTTGTCACGCAGCGGGCCCGGTTTCGATCCCCGGTCGGGGCAGTTTTTCTGGGTGAGGTGTTTATCGGGGTTTTTCCTCGCCTGTAAGACAAATGTCAGGAAAACTTTAAGGCCCAAACGGTCCCCGAAATCATATGGCCATCATCATCATCCTTATCATTATCATACTTCACCGGTGTGGAAAGCAACGGGAAGCTACCACACCTACAATTCCCTAGTAAACTGCAAGCATAGCATGAAAATGCTATGATTGCAGTGAAGGACCTGCCTTCGGGCAGAATTACTATGGATGGATATATATATATATATATATATATATACAAGCGTTACTGCTATATAGTAAATATTCTCTTTAAAAATTTGCTTAACTGTTATGTTAGCCACTAGATGTCAGTTGGAACAAATTTCCGCTATCTCTTGTGTGAATTGAGAATACTACATGTATAAGAAAAATGTGGGTTTGTGTTGGAATTCTTGAGTAGCTCAGTTGGTTAGAGCGCTAAACGTACAGAGTTTAGAGACTCGGGTTCAAATCCCGACTCAAGCATTCATTTTTCTTTTCATATCATATATATATAAGGGTGTCCCAAAAATGTAAGTAATTTATTTTTAACGCATACCCCATAATTTATTTGTATAATGTTAAAACAATTGTAAGTACAAAATGGTGTATGTTAGGCCCAATGCAATCCGTGCTGACTTGCTTCGAAACATGCGAATACTTGCAAACTTTGAAAGAACATTTTATCAATACTGTTTTTTATTTTAAAATAGTAAATACGGAGTAGTTAAACGTTTTGAGCATATTGATGTTTTATTCACTAAATAAACTTTTAGTTCTAGAATCCTTCTATACTAATCCAGCACAGATTTTCATATCTTATGTTTGGCATGAAGTCGGCAGGGGCTGTCATGATCCAATCGCAATAATATTTGTTATTTGAGTTATTAAAGTAGAACATAAATAAAATAGAGGGTGTGCGTATTGACTTTGTCGGTCCATCCAATATCCTGGTTGTAGATGTTTCTCCTTCATGTATAATATATTCCATGACTCCTGGAAATGTTAGGTCTTCCTGTGTCTCGTCTTCCCTCAGGTTTCCATTCCAAAACACATCCTCTTCCATTCGCTGGACATGCCCGTACCATCTTAATTGCTGAGTTTTAATATAATGTAAAGAAATCAGAAAAAAACACAATGCTAAGAATAATAGAAATAAGCCGGTATATATATATATATAGATGTCAAATCGGTCCTCGTAAAATTATTAGAAACATAGTTTTATCTTTTGACGATCGGTTAAACTCCGCACTAATTGAGTTCATTTGAATAAATCATAAGACATGAAATATTTATCTTTAAAAGAAATGACCCGCACGCCATTAATATACACGGGGTAGACAAAATAATGGAAACACCACGTTTTCTGATGTATTTATTTCCAAGAGGTTGGTTATGTATTATTTTCTTTTAAATATTTACTCTGGACTCAGTACTGCACTAAACAGCATAATGATTCCTTTTCCTGTAGTTGTGCTGATGTGAAACCAGGCTTATAATGTCTGACATGAGAGATTTTCAGAGGAGAAATTGTTGGTGTCCGGATAGCTGGAGTTACAGTGATTGAAACTCCCGAATTGAATGACTTTTCAAGGAGCACAGTTTGTAAAGATAAGTCTGCAAACGTTGAGACCTCTAGGCTCTCGGTCTCTCAATTGGCTGATATCATATCCACATGTGTCATTCGTGTTGTCTAAAGGTAAACGATATTCTGCAAAAAGCAGCAGTAGTGGTAGCAAAACAGATACTAAATGAAAGAGACAAAGAGACAGAAGAGTTCTGATGAGGATTGTGTCACAAAGTCATAAAAATACTGCAGGTAAAGTAATTGTGGAATAAAATGCACGTTTAAGGGAACCAATTTTTGCCAGAAAAATGAGGAGAGAGCTGCACAATTTAGGTATTTATAGCAGAGCAGCAATTAGTAAATAATTACAGACATGAATGGAATGAAGCTAAAATAGTGATGTTATAAACTGGACGGTTGATAATTGAGGCACTATCGTGTGAATTGGAAAGATAGTAAGGGAAAGATTTACATCTCGTTCCTCTCTTAGATAGAGTAAATTCTCCATGGAAAATGGTACATTCATCAGTTACATGACTCAATTTCAAGAACTGTAGGTGTTTTACATACTAATGGTGGACCTAAACTATATTAATAAAGAATGGCAGATGTTTCCATTATTTCGTCTCCCCCTGTATTTTCTCCTGAAGCACATTTATCTATTAATAAAACAAGACTGAACCTGGTATGTAAGTACGCAATGTTTCAACATGAGTTACGAGACATTAAAACCGTGAAAACTTTTTGTTTTACAGGTAGTGTTTCGCCTTCTACGTATAATTTATGCCTAAAATATGAGGCTTTAAAACCACTTTAAAATTGACAAAACGATCATTTCACTTTTTAACAGAGGGAAAACACCAATATAGAAACAAAAACTGCTGTGAAAAATAACAGCAAAAAAACTGCTAAAAAAATAGCTTCTCGTATTTTGCTTATTTGTTCATCAGTTGACTTCCTGTAAATCATAATTTATCACGTGTAATATAACTTGAGAGAAAAGTGTGTAGGTTACATTTATAACTCGTTTTAAAAAGATTACTTAAGATAATTTGGAAAAGTTCAGATCTTGGCTCATATTCTGAATGTTGCGAACATTTGTTTAAATATATTTTATTTTTAGATATAATAAGAACAGTTAAGTCTCGTAGACTGCGATGGGCAGGACATGTGGCACGAATGGGGAATGAAAGACGTGCATGGAAGCTTCTTGTAGGAAAACCAGAGGGAAAACGCCCAGTTGGTAGACCAAGAATGAGGTGGGGGAATAACATTAAATATGATTTGAGGGAAGTAGATTATACAGGGAATGATTGAAAAACATTGGCTCGGAATAGGGATGTACGGAGAGCTTGTGTCCGCGCGGTCATGATCCTCTGGGTTCGATAGTGCCAGTGAGTTAGTTAGTTATATTTTCTTTATTTAGAAAGCGGATAACTAAACCGGATGCAACTATTATCTTATAGGTTAGGCCTTAATAGTAACTTATAATAATTTATTGCATTTTATTATGTCTATTTTTAAACTAACTAACTGACACTATAGAACCCGTAGGTTCATGGCAACGCGGACATAAGATCTCCATACATCCCTATCCTGATCTAATGTTTTCCAATCATTTCCTGTATAATCTACATCCCTCAAATCATAGTTAATGATATTTTCTCACCTCATTCTTGGTCTACCAACTGGGCGTTTACTCTCTGGTTTTCCTACAAGAAGCTTCTATGAACGTCTCTCATTCCCCATTCGTGCCACATGTCCTGCCTATCGCAATCTACGAGACATAACTGTTCTTATTATATCTGGCTTCCTATAAAGACCATGTAGTTCTCCATTCATCTCTGTTTGGTCAAAAAAAATCCTAAGACTTTATTCTCAAATAGTCGTAATCTCCTTTCCTCCCTTAAAGTAAGTGTCCATGTTTCATATCCATATAATATAATTGGTAGATTGATAGTTTTATAGACAAACTTTTAGACTAATTATTATTATTATTATTATTATTATTATTATTATTATTATTATTATTATATTGCACATATTATTATTATTATTATTATTATTATTATTATTATTATATTGCACATATTTTATAACTACATTGTCTATAAATTAAATTATTTTTATTTGAATTCCTCATTATAACATAAAAAGTTCAGTGTGACTAGTTACGAATTCCTCCGCGGCGCTACTGACCTTGACCTGTATGCCTTAACAAACACGCACTCGGCCATAGGCGAGTTAAGTAATATGTTTATCAAAACATATAAGGTTTACAAAATAACTAAAAAAATAAAGAATTCGCAACGTTTAGTTACTTTAAAATAATATTTCGTTAAGTGTATAAATATCAACATAATTGAAATTATCTAAGCATTCTTTATTAGAGTTGAGAAATTAATGGCATTTTTTCTAGAAGGCTACAGAACACATACAGCATCTCATTTCAGTAATTTACCATTTTAGAAAAAGGCCGCAAAATGGAACATTATAGTTGCATGTACTGTAATATTTACAAACACGTTCGCAAATTTCGCCAACATATTAAAAAAACCATTGTAAAATTAATTAATATGTTTAGAAGTAAATACACAAGAGCAATCAATACAAATATGTACATAAACAAAATTGTCGTATTATATGGCTAAATAAAAATTAATTTACGTTACAATAATGTATATTTAATAGTGTTGTGATACAAATTGCATTTTATTTTGTAAATTGACGGTGCCGATGTAAACGGCTAACTAGTGATTATGCTCCTTGCCTCTGGACCTGAGGGTCGCGGGTTCAAACCCGGCCGAGGTCCATGGATTTTTTTAGGATGGAAAAATCCAAGGAGCAAGTCCTCCGGGAGGGACTTTAAGCCGTCGGTCCCAAGTCTGAAGATTTTCAGGCTCGTAAAAGATCCTTAAGCCTGAATAAAAAGGCCTCTAAGTAAAATTTACCGAATTTTCCCGTCCTTTGTTTTCTAGATGTCAGTATGAGGCGGAACTCTAACCATGGGCCACTCCAATGACATCTATACGAAAACAAGTTTAACTAAATTAGTATGGTTCAATTTATTCCCTGTAGGGGGAGAGCGCCTAAATATCGTTGAGGGAAACAAGGTCATATCAAAATAAATAGAAGGTTAATTAAATGACTGATTATAATCATGCATTCATAACACTAAGTTCATGTAAATGTGTATTATTGTTGGTAGGCTTATATATTTTCGATATATTTATTTTATTCGTATTTTATTTTTGAAATAAACATTTCATACGTGAATGTTCATTCTAAGCATATTTAGGGATGTTTTGTATCGCTAGATCATGTACAGTATTGTCAATATTTATTAAAAACAATAAAATTCGACCCAGTATGAAATAACGTTCATTAAAAAGATTTAAAATGTTTTATCAATTCATTTCGAAATTCTGGTCTCAGGCTTCGGTCGTAAACATCTCAACACATGCGTAAAACCTCATTTTCAAAATACAAAATTGGTACCTGAGACCTCAGTCGTTCTCAACTAAAGCCTATAAAATGTTGTAAAATATCTGGAGGCCTTTCGCAAACATGTTCCATATTCTGCTCTTGGAATGTTAGGTCTACCAACTGTTGCTTTCTAGAATTTTGTATGGAAGGTTCAGCTCACTGGGTGTGTTACCCATTAAGTAAATATACATTCTTTGTTTGTTTTAATATTTAGATTTATTCAAAGATATAAATTTGCGAGTTGTTATTCTCTTTGTGGATTGTCGATTTGTTTGTGGATTGGTCCAGTTATAACGATTGAGGCACTAAAATAAATAATTTAATAAATCATGTCTAATTATAGTATATTGCGATATGAGAGTGGTAAATACTTGATATGGATCGAGGAAAAGTTTAAACAAATCGAGACACGTGCGCGAGTTTTTTTTTAAATTTCGAGATTCCGTTATTGTGTTTACCACATGAGTATTACTATTTTTTTCACTATGTTTATTTACTTGTAGTAATTAAGAAATTAGCTAAAATATTAGTAAATATAATTGAAGATAAAAGTAGATTCCAGAAGGCGAATCGGCTATATGTGTTGCTATGGAGAAATAATAAGTGCGGGGTGAATCATAAATATGGCTATACGTTTGATCGCGTTGTGTGATGAAAATATTACCATTATATGAAATTACCGTTTGAAAGGCAATTATTCAAATTACAACAATGGACTAAAAGAAAACAGTGTAGAACTTACGTCATTAGTCAAAATGGCGTTGAATATGCAACAGCAAATTACAATTGCTGCATGGGCAATAACGTATGCTAATGATCGTGAGGCCGCTAGACGGGCAAGACCTGAGTTTAACGTAGCATTGCAGTCGTCGACTGTGGGGAAGTGGAGAATACGACTGCTAGAAACGGGAAGGATGCAGAAAATCAAACCTCCTGGAAGGCCTGGCATTAGCAGGGATGCAGAAACAACGAAGAGAATTGTGGAGGCGTTCGACGCTAGCCCACAAAAATCAACCCGCCTAGCAGCATGTGAGCAGTGATTTGTTTTGTTTTGTTCCATTGTTGTAATTTGAAGGATTCCCTTTCCAATGAGAACATCACATTTCTTCAATAATACTATTTTCGTCACAAATGCGACCAAACGTATAGCCATATGTCTGAATCATTCTGTATTATTCGTCATGTCGCCATCTTATATTTGTTAAACCTGTAAAACCAATTGTATTGGGATTATTTCTGATAATGGGAGAAAGTTTTAGACGATGTGTGCAATGATGATGAAATAGAAGAGGGGTGGAAATCTGGATGAATAAATATCGAAATTAATACAAATTGCAGTATCACTATCAATATTTAAAAATAAATGTTTTTACTTACCGCACTAGTGCCTTTGGTCATAGCAACCAAGACAGTATACGGGAATGTCAAATTACGATGCACATCAACAATAACAGTAAGTATACAATATTAGTTATATAGTGCAAAAATATATTATTAATACATCTAGTGGTTCTGCAACAAGATAAAGACTGATTCACATTTAACGAGTCAATTAATATAACAACATTACGAACAAAATTATATCTACGTGTTAGACACATTTCCCTCGGCTGGATTGAAGGGTAATAAGTAGGTAGCAAAAACTAAAACATATAAAACATTCTGAACCGATAGTTATGTTTGGAAGCGAAACATGAACATTAATCATAAGTAATGCCACGAGTGATTTCCAAATTATCGATAAATTCACGACTCACGAAGTGAGTCGTGAATTTATGTCGATAATTTGGAAATCACTCGTGGCATTTGTTAGGACTATTTAACAAATAAAATTAAGCTGTTTACTCACAAATCATTATTTAACTATAGTTATTTAAATTATTATATATATATATAATATATATATATATATATTTAATGTAAACGGCGATGTTTGAAAACAAATGAGAAAGAGATCGGTACGCTTCATTCGCTTCTTTTGTTTATCACTGCAACCAGATCATACTATTTATTGCCAAAGGAACGTAATATTGTAAGAATGCTCTCTAGTGGAGAAAAAATTAAACACATCAAACTGTATATTAATTCATTTCTGATATCGTATGATGTAAATATGACAATTATATTTTTCTGGATTATTACCTGGGAAAAAAAATACATTTAAGAAAGTGCAAACAGCGGTTTCTTTTTTTGGTGGTATAATGAATTGCTACAAATGCTTTTATATTACTCCTGCAAGCGCTATGTGTTGACACCTATGCACTATATATACAATCTGGTAGCCTTATTTCTTGTAGGCTCAGTCACTGCAAAATAATGGTCAGACCTGTTCAGAATATTAAAATGGAGGAGCTTTCTTTAATATGGTAAATATAACACTGATAAATATTTCGTGAAAACACGACTCTGATTGGTTGTAAAACAGAAATCATTGAAACGTGATTGGTCATTGACTTCCATTTGGGGCATGAGTTAAAGTCAGAAAAAATATAAGTTCACATTAAATGCATTGGAAAGGAAAATACTAAGAAGATGTATGGAGCAGTACAGGAATAAGATACATTATATAGGGATTGAAATCTGGTAGGAGATATTAGAAGAAAGATACTGGAATGTGTAGGATATGTGTTGCGGATGGAGCGGGAAAGAAGTGCAAGATGGAGTTTAGAAGGGAAACAGAAGTAAGAAGAAACGTTAGAAGATAGAAACTAAGATGATTGGATAAGGTTGAGGATGACTTAAGACAACTGATGAAGGTTAAAAGATGGAGACAGAAACGTATAAACAGAGAAGAATGGGCAAATGTTATAAAGGAGGCCAAGATTCTTAGAGGAAGTAGAGCCAAGGGAAGAAGAAGAAGAAGATGATGATTAAGGAATAAAGGACTTGCTGAAACTACAGGAAATGAACATGCAGATTTTCTTGCAAAATTAACTGTTAATTCAAGAATTAATTACTTTTTACTCCTTCTGTCTGCTATCATATATTAAAGAAGTGTTAAGGAAAGAACTTATACAAAATTGGAATACTGAGTCGTTAAACGGCAGTGTTGGTGCTTTGACAAGAACATTACTTTTCCCAGCAGTGTTTGACAGATTAAAGAGCAAATTCATAAAATCAAATTTTGTATAACACAATTTATGACTTGTCACGGTAAATTTGGACATTATTAGGAATGATTCAAAATAGGTACAGATACCTACATTTGCAAGAACTCCAGCCAGACTGTATCACATCTGTTATTTGAGTGTCCCGCGTTTGATTCCCAAATACATGAATTTATTATTAAATTAGATTATTGCCAAAATATATTTCTACTACCTTTGACAAATGATTTATATAATAAATGCTGTTATAAGAATCTGTGTGACTTTCTCTATTACATTTAAAAGAAACTTTGAGTTAGTTTTTTATTGTTAATTAATCAATTAAATTATTTATATTACAATGTTATTGATATGTAACTCTACGAATTAAGTATAATGTGAAGGAATGTATATAATTCTACGGAAGTTGAAATCCTAGCATACCTGAAGGTGAAATAGGGTTCGCATTATTTGGAGAGTCAATAATATAATAATAATATAATAAATAATAATAATAATAATAATAATAATAATAATAATAATAATAATAAAATAATAAATAATAATAATAATAATAAGAGGGTCGCGGGTTCAAACCCAGCCGGAGTTGATGGATTTTTTTAGGGCGGAAAAAACCAATGAGCTAGTCCTCCGGGAGAGACTTTAAGAGGTCCCGAGTCTGAAGATTTTCAGGCTCGTAAAATATTCTTATCACTAAATAAAAGGCCTCTAAGCAAAATTTACCGACCTCAATTTCCTAGTAATACATTAGTTACCTGCCAGATGTCTGAATGAGTCAGTGTGTCGACCGTATGCCATTCATGACATCTATGTGCAAATAAGGTAATTAAATTAACTTTGTCTAGAGGCCTCTGACAAGGGAGAGGCTATAGTTCAACATTGGGCTAAGCCATTATAGATATAGATATAAATATAGATATGTATAATAATAATAACAACAATGAGAATATTATAGATATAGATATAAATGCAGATATATATACATATTCTCTTTAATTTGCTTACTTGTTATAGTCAGCTACTAGATGGCAGTGAAGACCGAGTTCTCGCGACATCTAGTAATAATGGAGAATATAATATATATATATATATATATATATATATATATATATATATAAGAAAAATAAGTGTTTGAACTGGATTCGCCTGGTAGTGTAATGGATATCACGCTGAGGTACAGACTCAGAGATCCGGGTTCGAATCCCGTCCAGGCATTTATTTTTCTTTTCATACCATATTAAACTTGCATTGCTCAATGTTAAACATTTAATTATAACATATATATATATATATATATATATATATATATAACAAGTAACAATAACAATATAATTTTTCAATAATAATTTTCAATCAGTTTAGAGTGTATAACTATAGCAAGATAGAAAGCTTAAAAAAATCAAGTAATGATACGAAAATGTCAGTGTTGGTCCTTAGGGAAAAAACATTAATTGGGCTGCATAAATTGAGGTTAAAGTTAAAACTGACTAGATTATAAGCAACTACATAGGAAAATGCTAAGATTATGAAACTCTTAGCAAGATCGAACGTTCATAAACTGGGTTACTTCTTACTTAGCTAATCCTATTATCGACTACTTTTCGCTCGACCGCAAACAAGCTCATATTCACCAGTAAATTTTATGCTCGAAAATTCCACAATATGTATCTTGTCTAGGAAATTCCCAAGAGAACTCTGGTTTTAGGGGTTTACTATAGACACTGCAGTGAAAGAGAGAGAGAGGAAGAGAGACAAAAAGAGAGAGGGAGAGAGACCAAGTTGAGAGTAATCAGCGGAGTGGCTAGTTGGTGGGCCATCAAGTTCCTCCCCCCCCATGTAATTAGCTCTCACTCGAATGCCATTTCACCTACTCCAACCTTTTCGAATACTCTAACAGCATCTAAAAGGATCACCAGAGTCGAGTTCTTACAGACATCTACTGATGGAAACTGTTCCCTTGAATAAGCAGGTAATCGTACAGAACAGCACTTCTACAGAGTGATTATTTACCTCATTGATCATTATCAAATACGAGGATTTGTTAGATGCTAGGAGTTAAGATCACAACTTACTATAAACGAACAATAAATATTTTTTAATATACTAAAAACATATTTTGTTCACTCCAATACTATTAATAATGACCTAATTACCATTCTGTTTTTAGGGAAATATGTTTAATTTACCAGAGAGCCCTTGGTATCCATTGACAACGGCATGTAATTGTTCAACTTACTTCTCTAGGAAATAAAAGTAATTGCCTTAATTAATAATAATATTATAATGATATTGTGAAAAGAAAAAAATAATGTCTGAACCAGGAATCGAACCATGGACCTTTCCTTCTCCGTAGGAGTATGCAGCCCACTACACCATTCTAGACTTGGTACAAACAGTAACAATTATTTCCACATATACAAATCCATAATTCTCGTTTCGTCCGCTGCTAGGTAGGTGTCACTACCATCGTCAACAGCCGGCTTCGTTTAGAAGTATCTATATTTGAGAAGTCCACCGCTGTGGTCTCGAGGTAACGTGCTGCCTTGTCACGCAGCGGGCCCGGGTTCGATCCCCGGTCGGGGCAGTTTTTCTGGGTGAGGTTTTTATCGGGTTTTTTCCTCTCCTGTAAGACAAATGTCAGGAAAACTTTCAGGCTCAAACGGTCCCCGAAATCATATGGCCATCATCCTTATCATTATCATCCTTATCATTATCATCATCATCATCCTTCACCTGTGTGGAAAGCAACGGGAAGCTACCACACCTACACAATTCCCTAGTAAAGCTGCAAGCATAGCATGAAAATGCTATGATTGCAGTGAAGGACCTGCCTTCGGGCAGAACAGAATTACTATGGATGGATATTTGAGAATTTTACACCACCACTTTTATAAGCAGTAAACGATGTTACGTAACATTTTGCAATACTGTTATTTTAACACAGTTCCAATAATGGATCATATTATAATATTATAATGATATTGTGAAAAGAAAAATAATGTCTGAACCAGGACTCGAATTGGAACTATGTTAAAATAACAGTATTGAAAATGTTAAATTAATTAATAATATAAAAATATTACCTACTTCAAATTTTATTTAATAATACAATAAAAGTATTGTATGATACATATAGCGCACTTTAATTCAAATGTATAGCGAAGCGTAGATTAATTCATTGTAGTGTTTTTTTTCTCTTCTTTTTATGCATAGTAGATTCGAGCTGTTATTCCTTTTTTATTCATTGTATCATTCATTTAATTTTAATTGTATTTAGTTTCATTCTATTATTAGACATTAATTTCATTATTATTCAATATGACAGATAATGAATTGTTCAATAACTATTATTGTAACTTTTTTTGTATTCATATGTAACATGTTTGTCCTGTCTAATATGACTACTATTGTAATTTTTTTGTATTCATGTGTAACATATGTTTGTCCTGTTTTATATGACTATTATTGTATTTTTTTTTGTATTCATATGTAACATATGCTTGTTCTGGTGAGTGGAAGAGAAGGCCACATGGCCTTAACTCCACCAGGCTAAATAAATAAATAAAAAATAAAAAAAAATAAAAAAAATTAAACAGTTGTTACAATTATTAACATTAGTCACAAAACTTGGTTGATTTTGTTAGTATTTTTCTTATTTATTTTATTAGGCCTATGTTTCTCTAATGTTGAGTCATCGGCCTACATTCTTAAATATTCTGTATACTTATTCATATCGATTTTCCGACTTTGCTGGTAATAAAAAAATGAACCTTAACATTCTTCGCTTCCTCTACATCACAATTAATCATATAAATTGAATTAATATGCAGCCTGAAACTGTTATTTAGAATATCTGCCAATAATTCAGACAACAATAAACAATTGCAGTTGTTTTATCATATTTCCCTTGCTATCAAACAATTGAACTCTTCAAACCAAGATATAAATTCACACGAAATGTAAAAATTAAACATAATGAATAGTATAGGATTAAATGATAAAATTAAAGAATATAGAGAAAAATGGTTTAGATATAGAAAGGATGAACGTAACAAGATTACTAAAAGCAGCATTTAACTACAAGCAAAGAGGTTCAAGGGATGTAGAAAAGCCAGTGAAAAAGATGGATAGAACAACTGTGAGGCGGAACAGGCATTTGGCCTATCCCGTGAAGTGAAGAAGAAGAAGAAGAAGAAGAAGATTAGTATAGGAGTGAACAAAATTATTTACGCAATTCGGGAAGTAAGTACATTACTAGCCTGGAACTTATCCCTCGATAAAGCTCGGGCTCGAAACACGTCCTCGACAAGTGATGTACCACTTATTTCCTTTGTTACGTACATAATTATTATAGAGTTTTAAGAGGTGGGAAAATAATATTAACCATGATTTGAGGGAAGTAGATTATACAGGGAATGATTGGAAAACATTAGCTCAGGATATGGATGTATGGAGAGCTTATGTCAGCGCGGCCATGAACCTGGTAGACCAAGAATGAGGTGAGAAAATAACATTAACCATGATTTGAGGGAAGTAGATTATACAGGGAAAAATTGGAAAGCATTAGCTCAGGATATGGATGTATGGAAAGCTTATGTCAGCGCGGCCATGAACCTAGTTGGTAGATTAACAATGAGGTGGGAAAATAACATTAAACATGATTTGAGGGAAGTAGATTATACAGGGAATGATTGGAAAGCATTAGCTCAGGATATGAATGTATGGAGAGCTTATTTCAGAGCGGCCATGAACCTAGTTGGTAGACCAAAAATGAGGTGGGAAAATAACATTAACCATGATTTGAGGGAAGTAGATTATACAGGGAATGATTGGAAAGCATTAGCTCAAGATATGAATGTATGGAGAGCTTATTTCAGAGCGGCCATGAACCTAATTGGTAGACCAAAAATGAGGTGGGAAAATAACATTAACCATGATTTGAGGGAAGTAGATTATACAGGGAATGATTGGAAAGCATTAGCTCAAGATATGAATGTATGGAGAGCTTATTTCAGAGCGGCCATGAACCTAGTTGGTAGACCAAAAATGAGGTGGGAAAATAACATTAACCATGATTTGAGGGAAGTAGATTATACAGGGAATGATTGGAAAGCATTAGCTCAAGATATGAATGTATGGAGAGCTTATTTCAGAGCGGCCATGAACCTAGTTGGTAGACCAAAAATGAGGTGGGAAAATAACATTAACCATGATTTGAGGGAAGTAGATTATACAGGGAATGATTGGAAAGCATTAGCTCAAGATATGAATGTATGGAGAGCTTATTTCAGAGCGGCCATGAACCTAGTTGGTAGACCAAAAATGAGGTGGGAAAATAACATTAACCATGATTTGAGGGAAGTAGATTATACAGGGAATGATTGGAAAGCATTAGCTCAAGATATGAATGTATGGAGAGCTTATTTCAGAGCGGCCATGAACCTAGTTGGTAGACCAAAAATGAGGTGGGAAAATAACATTAACCATGATTTGAGGGAAGTAGATTATACAGGGAATGATTGGAAAGCATTAGCTCAAGATATGAATGTATGGAGAGCTTATTTCAGAGCGGCCATGAACCTAGTTGGTAGACCAAAAATGAGGTGGGAAAATAACATTAACCATGATTTGAGGGAAGTATATTATACAGGGAATGATTGGAAAGCATTAGCTCAAGATATGAATGTATGGAGAGCTTATTTCAGAGCGGCCATGAACCTAGTTGGTAGACCAAAAATGAGGTGGGAAAATAACATTAACCATGATTTGAGGGAAGTAGATTATACAGGGAATGATTGGAAAGCATTAGCTCAAGATATGAATGTATGGAGAGCTTATTTCAGAGCGGCCATGAACCTAGTTGGTAGACCAAAAATGAGGTGGGAAAATAACATTAACCATGATTTGAGGGAAGTAGATTATACAGGGAATGATTGGAAAGCATTAGCTCAGGATATGAATGTATGGAGAGCTTATTTCAGAGCGGCCATGAACCTAGTTGGTAGACCAAAAATGAGGTGGGAAAATAACATTAACCATTATTTGAGGGAAGTAGATTATACAGGGTATGATTGGAAAGCATTAGCTCAAGATATGAATGTATGGAGAGCTTATTTCAGAGCGGCCATGAACCTAGTTGGTAGACCAAAAATGAGGTGGGAAAATAACATTAACCATGATTTGAGGGAAGTAGATTATACAGGGTATGATTGGAAAGCATTAGCTCAAGATATGAATGTATGGAGAGCTTATTTCAGAGCGGCCATGAACCTAGTTGGTAGACCAAAAATGAGGTGGGAAAATAACATTAACCATGATTTGAGGGAAGTAGATTATACAGGGAATGATTGGAAAGCATTAGCTCAAGATATGAATGTATGGAGAGCTTATTTCAGAGCGGCCATGAACCTAGTTGGTAGACCAAAAATGAGGTGGGAAAATAACATTAACCATGATTTGAGGGAAGTAGATTATACAGGGAATGATTGGAAAGCATTAGCTCAAGATATGAATGTATGGAGAGCTTATTTCAGAGCGGCCATGAACCTAGTTGGTAGACCAAAAATGAGGTGGGAAAATAACATTAACCATGATTTGAGGGAAGTAGATTTATACCAGGGAATGATTGGAAAGCATTAGCCAAAGATATGAACGTATGGAGAGCTTATTTCAGAGCGGCCATGCACCTCGTTGGTAGACCAAAAATGAGGTGGGAAAATAACATTAACCATGATTTGAGGGAAGTAGATTATACAGGGAATGATTGGAAAGCATTAGCTCAAGATATGAATGTATGGAGAGCTTATTTCAGAGCGGCCATGAACCTAGTTGGTAGACCAAAAATGAGGTGGGAAAATAACATTAACCATGATTTGAGGGAAGTAGATTATACAGGGAATGATTGGAAAGCATTAGCTCAAGATATGAATGTATGGAGAGCTTATTTCAGAGCGGCCATGAACCTAGTTGGTAGACCAAAATGAGGTGGGAAAATAACATTAACCATGATTTGAGGGAAGTAGATTATACAGGGAATGATTGGAAAGCATTAGCTCAAGATATGAATGTAGGGAGAGCTTATTTCAGAGCGGCCATGAACCTAGTTGGTAGACCAAAAATGAGGTGGGAAAATAACATTAACCATGATTTGAGGGAAGTAGATTATACAGGGAATGATTGGAAAGCATTAGCTCAAGATATGAATATATGGAGAGCTTATTTCAGAGCGGCCATGAACCTAGTTGGTAGACCAAAAATGAGGTGGGAAAATAACATTAACCATGATTTGAGGGAAGTAGATTATACAGGGAATGATTGGAAAGCATTAGCTCAAGATATGAATATATGGAGAGCTTATTTCAGAGCGGCCATGAACCTAGTTGGTAGACCAAAAATGAGGTGGGAAAATAACATTAACCATGATTTGAGGGAAGTAGATTATACAGGGAATGATTGGAAAGCATTAGCTCAAGATATGAATGTATGGAGAGCTTATTTCAGAGCGGCCATGAACCTAGTTGGTAGACCAAAAATGAGGTGGGAAAATAACATTAACCATGATTTGAGGGAAGTAGATTATACAGGGAATGATTGGAAAGCATTAGCTCAAGATATGAATATATGGAGAGCTTATTTCAGAGCGGCCATGAACCTAGTTGGTAGACCAAAATGAGGTGGGAAAATAACATTAACCATGTTTGAGGGAAGTAGATTATACAGGGAATGATTGGAAAGCATTAGCTCAAGATATGAATATATGGAGAGCTTATTTCAGAGCGGCCATGAACCTAGTTGGTAGACCAAAAATGAGGTGGGAAAATAACATTAACCATGATTTGAGGGAAGTAGATTATACAGGGAATGATTGGAAGCATTAGCTCAAGATATGAATATATGGAGAGCTTATTTCAGAGCGGCCATGAACTTAGTTGGTAGACCAAAAATGAGGTGGGAAAATAACATTAACCATGATTTGAGGGAAGTAGATTATACAGGGAATGATTGGAAAGCATTAGCTCAAGATATGAATGTATGGAGAGCTTATTTCAGAGCGGCCATGAACCTAGTTGGTAGACCAAAAATGAGGTGGGAAAATAACATTAACCATGATTTGAGGGAAGTAGATTATACAGGGAATGATTGGAAAGCATTAGCTCAAGATATGAATATATGGAGAGCTTATTTCAGAGCGGCCATGAACCTAGTTGGTAGACCAAAAATGAGGTGGGAAAATAACATTAACCATGATTTGAGGGAAGTAGATTATACAGGGAATGATTGGAAAGCATTAGCTCAAGATATGAATATATGGAGAGCTTATTTCAGAGCGGCCATGAACCTAGTTGGTAGACCAAAAATGAGGTGGGAAAATAACATTAACCATGATTTGAGGGAAGTAGATTATACAGGGAATGATTGGAAAGCATTAGCTCAAGATATGAATGTATGGAGAGCTTATTTCAGAGCGGCCATGAACCTAGTTGGTAGACCAAAAATGAGGTGGGAAAATAACATTAACCATGATTTGAGGGAAGTAGATTATACAGGGAATGATTGGAAAGCATTAGCTCAAGATATGAATGTATGGAGAGCTTATTTCAGAGCGGCCATGAACCTAGTTGGTAGACCAAAAATGAGGTGGGAAAATAACATTAACCATGATTTGAGGGAAGTAGATTATACAGGGAATGATTGGAAAGCATTAGCTCAAGATATGAATGTATGGAGAGCTTATTTCAGAGCGGCCATGAACCTAGTTGGTAGACCAAAAATGAGGTGGGAAAATAACATTAACCATGATTTGAGGGAAGTAGATTATACAGGGAATGATTGGAAAGCATTAGCTCAAGATATGAATGTATGGAGAGCTTATTTCAGAGCGGCCATGAACCTAGTTGGTAGACCAAAAATGAGGTGGGAAAATAACATTAACCATGATTTGAGGGAAGTAGATTATACAGGGAATGATTGGAAAGCATTAGCTCAAGATATGAATGTATGGAGAGCTTATTTCAGAGCGGCCATGAACCTAGTTGGTAGACCAAAAATGAGGTGGGAAAATAACATTAACCATGATTTGAGGGAAGTAGATTATACAGGGAATGATTGGAAAGCATTAGCTCAAGATATGAATGTATGGAGAGCTTATTTCAGAGCGGCCATGAACCTAGTTGGTAGACCAAAAATGAGGTGGGAAAATAACATTAACCATGATTTGGGGGAAGTAGATTATACAGGGAATGATTGGAAAGCATTAGCTCAAGATATGAATGTATGGAGAGCTTATTTCAGAGCGGCCATGAACCTAGTTGTAGACCAAAAATGAGGTGGGAAAATAACATTAACCATGATTTGAGGGAAGTAGATTATACAGGGAATGATTGGAAAGCATTAGCTCAAGATATGAATGTATGGAGAGCTTATTTCAGAGCGGCCATGAACCTAGTTGGTAGACCAAAATGAGGTTGGAAAATAACATTAACCATGATTTGAGGGAAGTAGATTATACAGGGAATGATTGGAAAGCATTAGCTCAAGATATGAATGTATGGAGAGCTTATTTCAGAGCGGCCATGAACCTAGTTGGTAGACCAAAAATGAGGTGGGAAAATAACATTAACCATGATTTGAGGGAAGTAGATTATACAGGGAATGATTGGAAAGCATTAGCTCAAGATATGAATGTATGGAGAGCTTATTTCAGAGCGGCCATGAACCTAGTTGGTAGACCAAAAATGAGGTGGGAAAATAACATTAACCATGATTTGAGGGAAGTAGATTATACAGGGAATGATTGGAAAGCATTAGCTCAAGATATGAATGTATGGAGAGCTTATTTCAGAGCGGCCATGAACCTAGTTGGTAGACCAAAAATGAGGTGGGAAAATAACATTAACCATGATTTGAGGGAAGTAGATTATACAGGGAATGATTGGAAAGCATTAGCTCAAGATATGAATGTATGGAGAGCTTATTTCAGAGCGGCCATGAACCTAGTTGGTAGACCAAAAATGAGGTGGGAAATAACATTAACCATGATTTGAGGGAAGTAGATTTATACAGGGAATGATTGGAAAGCATTAGCTCAAGATATGAATGTATGGAGAGCTTATTTCAGAGCGGCCATGAACCTAGTTGGTAGACCAAAAATGAGGTGGGAAAATAACATTAACCATGATTTGAGGGGGAAGTAGATTATACAGGGAATGATTGGAAAGCATTAGCTCAAGATATGAATATATGGAGAGCTTATTTCAGAGCGGCCATGAACCTAGTTGGTAGACCAAAAATGAGGTGGGAAAATAACATTAACCATGATTTGAGGGAAGTAGATTATACAGGGAATGATTGGAAAGCATTAGCTCAAGATATGAATGTATGGAGAGCTTATTTCAGAGCGGCCATGAACCTAGTTGGTAGACCAAAAATGAGGTGGGAAAATAACATTAACCATGATTTGAGGGAAGTAGATTATACAGGGAATGATTGGAAAGCATTAGCTCAAGATATGAATGTATGGAGAGCTTATTTCAGAGCGGCCATGAACCTAGTTGGTAGACCAAAAATGAGGTGGGAAAATAACATTAACCATGATTTGAGGGAAGTAGATTATACAGGGAATGATTGGAAAGCATTAGCTCAAGATATGAATATATGGAGAGCTTATTTCAGAGCGGCCATGAACCTAGTTGGTAGACCAAAATGAGGTGGGAAAATAACATTAACCATGATTTGAGGGAAGTAGATTATACAGGGAATGATTGGAAAGCATTAGCTCAAGATATGAATTATGGAGAGCTTATTTCAGAGCGGCCATGAACCTAGTTGGTAGACCAAAAATGAGGTGGGAAAATACATTAACCATGATTTGAGGGAAGTAGATTATACAGGGAATGATTGGAAAGCATTAGCTCAAGATATGAATATATGGAGAGCTTATTTCAGAGCGGCCATGAACCTAGTTGGTAGACCAAAAATGAGGTGGGAAAATAACATTAACCATGATTTGAGGGAAGTAGATTATACAGGGAATGATTGGAAAGCATTAGCTCAAGATATGAATATATGGAGAGCTTATATCAGAGCGGCCATGAACCTAGTTGGTAGACCAAAAATGAGGTGGGAAGATAACATTAACCATGATTTGAGGGAAGTAGATTATACAGGGAATGATTGGAAAGCATTAGCTCAAGATATGAATATATGGAGAGCTTATTTCAGAGCGGCCATGAACCTAGTTGGTAGACCAAAAATGAGGTGGGAAAATAACATTAACTATGATTTGAGGGAAGTAGATTATACAGGGAATGATTGGAAAGCATTAGCTCAAGATATGAATATATGGAGAGCTTATTTCAGAGCGGCCATGAACCTAGTTGGTAGACCAAAAATGAGGTGGGAAAATAACATTACACATGATTTGAGGGAAGTAGATTATACAGGGAATGATTGGAAAGCTTAGCTCAAGATATGAATGTATGGAGAGCTTATTTCAGAGCGGCCATGAACCTAGTTGGTAGACCAAAAATGAGGTGGGAAAATAACATTAACCATGATTTGAGGAGAAGTAGATTATACAGGGAATGATTGGAAAGCATTAGCTCAAGATATGAATATATGGAGAGCTTATTTAAGAGCGGCCATGAACCTAGTTGGTAAGACCAAAAATGAGGTGGGAAAATAACATTAACCATGATTTGAGGGAAGTAGATTATACAGGGAATGATTGGAAAGCATTAGCTCAAGATATGAATATATGGAGAGCTTATTTCAGAGCGGCCATGAACCTAGTTGGTAGACCAAAAATGAGGTGGGAAAATAACATTAACCATGATTTGAGGGAAGTAGATTATACAGGGAATGATTGGAAAGCATTAGCTCAAGATATGAATATATGGAGAGCTTATTTCAGAGCGGCCATGAACCTAGTTGGTAGACCAAAAATGAGGTGGGAAAATAACTTAACCATGATTTGAGGGAAGTAGATTATACAGGGAATGATTGGAAAGCATTAGCTCAAGATATGAATGTATGGAGAGCTTATTTCAGAGGGCCATGAACCTAGTTGGTAGACCAAAAATGAGGTGGGAAAATAACATTAACCATGATTTGAGGGAAGTAGATTATACAGGGAATGATTGGAAAGCATTAGCTCAAGATATGAATGTATGGAGAGCTTATTTCAGAGCGGCCATGAACCTAGTTGGTAGACCAAAAATGAGGTGGGAAAATAACATTAACCATGATTTGAGGGAAGTAGATTATACAGGGAATGATTGGAAAGCATTAGCTCAAGATATGAATATATGGAGAGGCTTATTTCAGAGCGGCCATGAACCTAGTTGGTAGACCAAAATGAGGTGGGAAAATAACATTAACCATGATTTGAGGGAAGTAGATTATACAGGGAATGATTGGAAAGCATTAGCTCAAGATATGAATGTATGGAGAGCTTATTTCAGAGCGGCCATGAACCTAGTTGGTAGACCAAAAATGAGGTGGGAAATAACATTAACCATGATTTGAGGGAAGTAGATTATACAGGGAATGATTGGAAAGCATTAGCTCAAGATATGAATGTATGGAGAGCTTATTTCAGAGCGGCCATGAACCTAGTTGGTAGACCAAAAATGAGGTGGGAAAATAACATTAACCATGATTTGAGGGAAGTAGATTATACAGGGAATGATTGGAAAGCATTAGCTCAAGATATGAATGTATGGAGAGCTTATTTCAGAGCGGCCATGAACCTAGTTGGTAGACCAAAAATGAGGTGGGAAAATAACATTAACCATGATTTGAGGGAAGTAGATTATACAGGGAATGATTGGAAAGCATTAGCTCAAGATATGAATATATGGAGAGCTTATTTCAGAGCGGCCATGAACCTAGTTGGTAGACCAAAAATGAGGTGGGAAAATAACATTAACCATGATTTGAGGGAAGTAGATTATACAGGGAATGATTGGAAAGCATTAGCTCAAGATATGAATGTATGGAGAGCTTATTTCAGAGCGGCCATGAACCTAGTTGGTAGACCAAAAATGAGGTGGGAAAATAACATTAACCATGATTTGAGGGAAGTAGATTATACAGGGAATGATTGGAAAGCATTAGCTCAAGATATGAATGTATGGAGAGCTTATTTCAGAGCGGCCATGAACCTAGTTGGTAGACCAAAAATGAGGTGGGAAAATAACATTAACCATGATTTGAGGGAAGTAGATTATACAGGGAATGATTGGAAAGCATTAGCTCAAGATATGAATGTATGGAGAGCTTATTTCAGAGCGGCCATGAACCTAGTTGGTAGACCAAAAATGAGGTGGGAAAATAACATTAACCATGATTTGAGGGAAGTAGATTATACAGGGAATGATTGGAAAGCATTAGCTCAGGATATGAATGTATGGAGAGCTTATTTCAGAGCGGCCATGAACCTAGTTGGTAGACCAAAAATGAGGTGGGAAAATAACATTAACCATGATTTGAGGGAAGTAGATTATACAGGGAATGATTGGAAAGCATTAGCTCAAGATATGAATATATGGAGAGCTTATTTCAGAGCGGCCATGAACCTAGTTGGTAGACCAAAAATGAGGTGGGAAAATAACATTAACCATGATTTGAGGGAAGTAGATTATACAGGGAATGATTGGAAAGCATTAGCTCAAGATATGAATATATGGAGAGGGAGCAAGTGAGTATCTATTGCTATTTGTAATTATTGTTCCTAAATACTTGAAATCAGCCACTTGTTCAAAATTTCCTTCAATTGTCATTAGCGTGCATTTCCATTATTATAATGTATTTCTATGTGTGAACATATATATCTCTTGGTGTTACTCAATAGAACATGTAATGTAATTATATTAGCAATAAAAATAATAAATCTACGATCACATGTTGGTGTGCTGTTAGGCCTAGGTCCCACATAATTTTTTCATGCACGTACTCAAACAGAAGTCAGACCTATGAGGACGGGAACTAACTTCCATCTGCTTCACTAGATAGGATATTCCTTGTCTTTCTCTGTGAAGTCGGCGGTTTAGACGTTGTGCCCGCAGTTGACAGAATATTCACATGATGTCTGAGGAAATGTTTCCTGTTACCATGAAAACGAACACTTCTCTCAAGCTGAGCAGAGTTGTGGTTCAGACATCTTACGATAATTACAAATTCCTCTTGAATATATAAACTCTCTTGTGAAGTGATTATCACACTCGAGTTAGCTTTCTAAGACACTATAACGCAGTTATTATGAAATTCTTGGAAAAACTAAACAAATTATTGAAAAGTAAAATGCTTCTTTTAATTGAAACGTAAACTGATTGATTTCTATCGACCACAAAACTGTCACATGTTATATTTTATTTTGAGATTCTTGAACGTGTTTAATCTTATCGCGTATATTGCGTTATATTGACCTTGTGTAGGCTAATATACACAGAGGATAGCTACCCATCAGGCAACCTTGTGTAGGCTAATATAACCAAGAGGATAGCTACCCATCAGGCAGTATTTAGAGTTGCTTTCAATTCTCAGAGCAAGCCTTGGATGGACCGTAGGGACAATTCTGTTGACGAAAAAACTTCACTATATTGAGAAGGCTACTTATACCTAGCAATGATTCCTGACGAATGAAATTTGTAATGGGAGCTTAGATGCGAGTCCTGTACTAACCAGATATAGGTCTCACCCAATAGGAAGTAGACCACACGTCATTGCTAACTCCCTCAAATACAGTCACTGCTAAACATTTTAAAAATCTCACTACAAAAATTAAGTAATATAGGTAATCTTTATTGTAGACTGCGATAGGCAGGACATGTGGCACGAATGGGGAATGAAAGACGTGCATGGAAGCTTCTTGTGGGAAAACCAGAGGGAAAATGCCCAGTTGGTAGACCAAGAATGAGGTGGGAGAATAACATTAACTATGATTTGAGGGAAGTAGATTATACGGGGAATGATTGTAAAACATTAGCTCAGGATAGGGATGTACAGAGAGCTTATGTCCGCGCGGCCATGAAACTACGGGTTCGATAGTGCCAGTGAGTTAGGACATCTTTATCCGTGGAGGAAGTATATTCACTGTATATATATATATATATATATATATATATACACACACACACACACACACACTGTATTTGGTTTATATCACACTTTTAATGTTTTAAATAACCACTAAATGTCACTTTAATTTAAACAATTTATAGTCTTCCCCGCGCTGTAGCCATGTGATTAAGGCGAGATGCCTTGGCGCAGAGCTACGGGACCTGCGCTGGTTCGAGTATCCACGGGGGAAGAAATGTTCTCAAGGAATTTCTGCCAGTATGGGACCGATGCCCACCCAGCATCGTGAGGCATTTGGGTAGCTACAATAAGTAGCGGGTCCAGGTTGAGAGGGCCAGTTATAATGGCTGAGGGACCCAACATTCACATTGCACTATAATTTTAAGACTTCAGACAGCAAGTGTACAAAATATTATAATTAAGTCTATGGTTTAAAATCTAAAATCAACACATCCGCGTCTCACTATAATTCTCTATGGACTGTACATGTTTTGTAGAGGAACTGTTTTGTTTGTACACGTGGCAGACAGGGAATTCAAAAGCTCAGCAATATTGATAGGCTCTACCATTGGATTTACGGTCAAGGACATTCTTCAAAATCCCTTGCGCGACCTATACTTCGTTTGCCTGGAATTGGGGGTAGGATTTGCCATTTTTTATTGTCTTCTCCTCATGGAAGGTAGCTATTGACCCCGTTAAGCAGTCTCTGTGCGAAAGAGAGGGTGAATACCTGTTGCTGTTTCTTTCTCAAATCCTGTCTCAGGTTGTTTGTTTTAGACTATAGTCCACATAAATACCAGAGTACGGTATACAAAACCTTGGCAGGACCTACACTTTGCTACGACAGTGAAGTATGGCCTTTGAGGAAAGGAGAGGAGAGCAGGATAACTTCTAGTGAAATGAGATTCATGAGATAAAATACAGCAGGATACACAAAGTGGGATTACAAACGCAATGATGATGTCTTGAAGGACTACGTTTAGAACCGGTTATTAAATACGTACATGAATACACTAGAACAACTAAATGCAACACTTGCGACGAATGACTTCAGATAGAATTCCCAAAGCCTTGCTTCCTTATTGTTCAGCAGGGAAGATATCTCTGGGCCATCCAAAGATGCGCTGGATACAGAATTCATCGGTAAGATCGTAACAGGTTTCTAGGTTTAAGACTTGTATGGATGATAAAAAAGACATGCGAGAAAGATGTAGGCCTTTTACAATTGTTATGTGAATGCATAGTCTTGCGGAAATGTAATTGACGTTACATTTCTTCGTCTTCTTCTTCTTCTTCTTCGTCACAGTTTAGACTTATTTACTAGCCTGTTCCGGCTCCAAATTGTTGCTGTTTTCATCTTTTCTTTGGTCTTCCCAAACTTCTTCCTCGTAGTGAATAGTTGTATGCTGCTTTTGATATTATATTCTCAGTCATCCTTGTTAAGTGTTCTTTCCAGTTTGTTCTGTATTTCACTACTGTGTTTAATTTCTCTACTTTTAGTTGTCTAATTGCTGTGTTGTGTTTTTTGTCTGTTCTTTGATATCCTGCTATTGGTCTGAGGAATCTCATTTCAGCAGTTTGTATTCTGGCAGATTGTTGTATTGTCACTGTCCATGTTTCGGATCCGTAAGTAATAATAGGAACTGCCATTTTCTTGTATAATTTCATTATAGAGTCTTTCCTGGCTTTAATTTACAAAGTTCTTTTTAGTGTTCCTGTTATATAATTAAACTTATTTAGTTTGTTATTTATATCTGTTTCAGCTGTGTATGATATTTCGCAACCTAGGAAGTTATATCTTACCACTTGTTCTACTGGTTTATTTTCTAATATTATCTTTGTCCGAACTGCTTGAGCTTGTTTTTTTATTTTTCTGGTGATACTCGTATTTTCATATTGTATTTTTTTGATACTTCATTTAGTTTATATAGTTAAATTTATTGAATTATGAAATAGTGAATAATGATGAAACAAAAGGTAGCAATGAAAATTTTACATTGGCTGAGAATAGCCAATCAGTTAGGACAGCATCGATATATGAATTCGGTACCATATGAGTTTCAAACACACTCGTTTGATTCATGCCATTCGGATAATTAATAGGCCTAATTGCTAGTGTTTTATTTAACGACACTCTTTAACAACTTAAAAGTTGAGGGTGAACGGACCGACAAATTTTGCTCAGAAATTAAGAAATGGCATTTATAGACATTGTAATTAGGGCTGAAAAAAAAGTATCGGTATCAGGGTAGTAACTAATTTCTATACACATTGTTTACAAAAAGCGTGTCATTGTCGACCGTCTCCACTGCCTGCTCGGAGCGGAGAGTATGTTCTACTCTCCTCAGTAATAGACCTGTTTACGTGACGTGAGGTTGTATCAGAATGCCGAAACAAAAGTTGGGCAAAGAACATTATTCTATTATGAGTCCATTCTTAGATAAAGCGGATTGTACTATAATTCTGTACCGAGTAGCACGTGTCAACGTGCAGTTTGTAAACACAGCGCTCTAAGTACGGTGCAGCCTAGCCTGTAACCCATATTTTTTTCAGCCTTAATTATAATACAGGGTGAAACGTAAGTCAGTTAACCACTGCACATGGTTGTAAGGAAAACATCAGATTGGTTGAAACTGGGGTTTGAATTCGGAACCTTCAGAATATAATCTCAAACACTACTTCTTGAGGCAATTTGCTAACTAGCGAAAAATTTCGGTACTTTTTTATTTTTTTTTATTTACATATATGTTACAACCCGTGTTTCACCAATGGTATATCACGGGATATTTACAGTTTTAGAATTGTTCAATTATTGTTCTAGTTGTTCTTGTAGTTGACGGAAGATCCTCGTAAGAAATTCTGCAACGTTGACTGTGTTAAAGTGGAACTTCAGAATATTTGGCGGAGTAGCAATTTGTAGTATAGCTGGTCGATCTCTGGAGAACATGTTGCATTCAGTCATCAGATGGTGGGCCGTCTGCAGTGATTTTTCTGGGCAGTTGCAATAAGGTGAAGCAGTTTTGTTCATTTTGTGTAGGTAGGATTTAAATAGTCCATGGTTGGTGAGAAATTGTGTGGTTATATAGTTAGGCCATAGGGATAGGGACAGTCTATAGGGTATGTTGGGGATGAACATTTTAGTATGGAAGGCGTCATTTGTTTTGGTGTAAATTAAATTCCAGATTGTTTCATAGTATTCTTTTAATAACTGCTTGCCTCGTGTTATAGGGATGGAGTTATAGTCGATAGTATTTTTGTAGCTAGCGGCTATTTTAGCCAGATAGTCAGCTCTTTCATTCCCTCGAAGACCTGCGTGACCTTTAACCCAGTGGAGGTCAATCTTTCTCGTCTTTTGAGTACGATTAGCTTTTCTCTGATTTGGATCGCCAAAGGGTTGATTGATTTTCTATTAGCTATGGCTAGAAGAGCGGCTTGTGAATCTACGTGGATAGCATATGTTGAAGTTACATCTTTTTGTAGTTCAATCCATTCAACTGCCATTTGAATTCCAAGGAGTTCTGCCTGGAAGACTGAGCATTCTATGTCAAGCTTTTCATATTGGTAAATACCTCCTTTGAGTTTTTCTCGGCTACCATACCTGCTCCCACATGCTTAGCCGTTTTGGACCCATCCGTGAATATTAAGTAGTCGGCACTCCCTACAGTTCCAGTTGAATCTATTTCTATATAGCTATCTTTGGGATGAATTCCTTTTATTAGTGTTGGCATTTCAGTTCGTTTCAGTAGAGGGATTATAGCATTGTGGCTTGGCCTCTGGATATTGCTTTAATGTCGTTGTGTAGGAGTACTGTTGGATCCATGGGCATGACGCATGCTAGAGCTTGGAGAGCATTGTATGAAACTGTTCTGTATGCTTTTGTTGCGAAAAGAAGAAAATGTCTTTGTATTTGATCCAATTTGGTTTTAGCCCGTTTGGAGATTTGTGGGCTCCAGGAATCTGCAGCATACAGTATCATAGGCAGAATGGCTTGATGATAGATTGTCATAAGATGATGGAAGGACATGCCCCAAGTCGCCTTGGAACATCTGACTAGCATATTTCGGAGATGTAGTATTTTATTTTCCAGGTATGGTGAATGGGGATACCAGTCCATTTTGTGGTCTATCATCACACCCAAATATTTCATTTTATTTACCACATTTAGGCCCCATTCTGTAACTATTGGGTGATTGGCGTTTGTGTCTTTCTTTCTGACGTACATAGGCATTAGAGAAGATTTCTCCTTAGAGATTACAAGTTTGTTTCTGCAACATCAACCTTGCAGGATTTGCAGTGTTAATTGGAGCGTGTTTAGTATGACTTGTTTTTGTATAGATGTTGTAAGCTACAGAAACTAATTTGCATTTTCGGTTAACTTACTTATGTTGCACCCTGTATTTTAAGAACATATGTTATCCCTGAAATTCGTAATGTATCCTTGTGGATACATCAGTTGCTTCGATTAATTTAATATATTTAATAAATCAGAAGAAATGAACAAAAATAAACCACTTAAAAATGTGTTTGATTATACAATATATCTAATATAACAGTTACACAAGATTCCGTTTTCACTGTGGTCCGCCACATTCAAATAACTAACAGAAGAAATTTGTGTTTTGCCAGTTTAAGGGTTTTTTTAATCGTTTGGTTGTATCCAGAAGGTTGTGTGTTTCTATTGTGGTTAATATGTGCTTTCTGTATGAGTTCACTTAACTAACTACCGGTATATCTCCTGTTATAATAAATAGTGACGCTTTAGTTCATAGTTACTAGGAAACAAAACTTATACTCTATATTATAATAAAACAAGGTAATAAAACATAAAATACAGCTTCAACAAAACGTAAAACACACCAATTCTTCAATTTCGTATAACTACATACTTTCCTTGACTTTTCTGGAAGTATTAATAGTTGCATCTTGGACTGCTTTTAATTTTTTTTTCTGATAATCCGTAAAAATCACATTCTGCGCTGGTTTTTACTTTAAATTCACATATGAAACTAGCATCTAAAATTGGGGGTTAGGATTTTTAAACTGACCCAAACCCTCTGGCGGCACTATGGCCCTGGGGTCGACTCAGCCTCTAACGGAAATGAGTACCAGACGCTTGTTCTGGGGGTAATGGCGGCCGTCATGCAGGGCTGACAACCCGGCTGACATAAAGTGCCGATTGTCTAGAAAAAGTGGAGCCTTAACCTCCTACTACCCCAAGGGCCTCCAGGCCTGTTGTGGGATCACTTTACTTTATTTTATGTTGATTTATCCTGTCTTTTTTTTTTATCCAAAGCCCACATTACTCTTTCTCTAAACATATCGTTCCCGCAATAAATATGTGTCATTAAATATACTACATATATAACATATACTTAAATACTCTGAACGTAGATAAAATATTGTAGACAACGATAAGATATCTGGTTTTATGGGAAAAGAATTCAATTTAAAACTTTTCTTTAATATTTTAATTATTAATTGATTTCTGAGTTTAGTTTAATATAGATAGAGTTACAAAATTAGGTTTAGTAACTAGTTGCTCTTAGAACACTCCTTTCGGTCCTGTTCTAACTCGAGCATCTCGTCACTAAACATCTACTTTTGTAACTAGTCGTCTAAATAACTATTAGTGGTGTCATCACTAATTGTAACAATGACATTTTATTTAACGACGCTCATAGAACTCTAAGTCATTAGCGTCGCAATTTAAACCGTGCGTAAAAGGGGCGAAATATTTGATTCAGGGGTCTCTTATTTCAGGTTTACATTATTTTACATGTATATCTACGAAGAAAGACATGTTCAGGATTTTTACTTCTAGAAAAATAAATCATCGACCCCGACCTAGTTTTAATCCGGGAACTTCAAAACCACATGCGAGTGTATTCTACCGGGAACGACTGAAGACGTAACTAAGAGTGTTCCTCAGTAAGACTTCAGCCTTCCCCTTCAGGGGAGAAATGTAACCCTACTAATTTAGTTACACTTGTTTTCGTATAGATGACATTGATTGGCTCGTTGTCAGCGTTCCGCTCCATAGTGACATCTAGGTAACCAAATTATTAGTAAGATGGGAACGTTCGTTAAATTTGGGCACAGGCATTTTTATTCAGGCTTGGAGTTCTTTTAGGAGCCTGAAAAATCTTCAGACTGAGGATCCACGGCTTCAAGACCCTCCTAGAAGACTTGCCCCTTGGATTTTTCCCAACTACATAATTAATTTACAATTATGATGAAGTGAAATGTGACAAATTATATCCTATAGTTTGCCTTGAAGACTGCAGAAAACCGGAATAAAAAAGGTCATATACCTCGGCGCCGAGGTTTGAATCGGAAATTTACCGAATACACCAAGCTTTGAGCCAACTTGCTCTATAAATTGTGTCTATAGACTTTATCATCCGTCACGAATTAGTCCTTTGTAGACCTGTTTTGGCCCCATCTAGCAGTCTTTTAAGTGGTCTTCCTGGTCGACGATGTCTTTTGGGCTTATATTGCATCATTTTTGGGGTTCTCTTTACATGGTCTAGCCAGTTAAATTTATATCTGTTGATTCTTCTACTTATATTATTTGTAACTGTTCTAAAATGTCTTCATTCTTTTTTTTTTTCGATCTAAAAGAGCGTATTCTTCTGTCCTTCTGAGAAATTTCATTTCACTTGCATTGATTCTGCTCCTGTCTCTTTTTCTTATCGTCCAAATCTCACTTCCGTATAAAAGAGAGGGTAATGCCAAAGTATTATATATTTTTATTCTTGTGTATTTTTGTATTAGTAAAGTAAAGTAATCCCACAACAGGCCCGGAGGCCCTTGGGGTAGTAGGAGGTTAAAGCTCCCACTTTTTCTAGACAATCGGCACTTTATGTCAGCCGGGTTGTCAGCCCTGCGTGACGGCCGCCTTTACCTCCAGAACAAGCTTCTGGTACTCATTTCCGTTAGAGGCTGAGTCGACCCCAGGGCCATAGTGCCGCCAGAGGGCTTGGGTCAGTTTAAAAATCCTGACACCAACGGGACTTGAACCCTAGACCCTCCGGCTTGTAGCTCAGTGCCTTAACCACTACGCTACATTTATTTTTAATGTATTATTTATTATTCCTAAGAATTGTGTAAATTTGGTGGTTTTCTTGTTCACATCTTTTTAATTTTGAGTGCCTATAGACATATATTCATCATCATCATCATCATCATCAACATCATCATCATCATCATCATCATCATCATCAACATCATCATCATCATCTTCTTCTTCTTCTTCTTCTTCTTCTTCCTTCCAAGTATAAGGCCAAGGCCTGTTACGATCCTATAGAAAATTTTCCCTCCAGCGTTTCATAGCACGGCCCAGAGATCTTCGTCCTCTTGGTATATAATTATAAACCGCTTTGAGGATCCGATTTTAACTCATTCTTTCAAGACGGTGTTTCCAATTTAGTTGATACTGTTTAATATATTCCAAAATTGGCGTAGTCTTCAATTCTTTTAAGATATCGGTGTTCCTTTTCCGATCCCATCTAGTGTAATCCGCTGTTCTGCGCATGAATCTCATTTCACAAGCCGTTATTGTGCTTTCATGTTGTCCTTTTAGTGTCCATGCTTCACTACCATAGGTCAACATTGGTCTAGCCAAAGTGTTATATAAACGTAATCTGGTGTTTTTTTTTGTACAAGGGATGGTTTGATAACTTGATTAATAATTCCCAGACTTATTATAACGAGTAATTTTTTCAGGGGTATCCTTTTCATCCCAGATAGAGAGATAATATCCAAGATATTTAAATTGATTAGATCTCTCTAAAATTTTATTCTGGAGACAGATTTTACTTTGTATGGGGTCCTTCCGATTAAATGCCATAATTTTAGTTTCGTTAATTGATATTTCCATATTATATATATATATATATATATATATATATATATATATATATATATATACATATGCATGTCCACCGCTGTGGTCTCGAGGTAGCGTGCTGCCTTGTCACGCAGCGGGCCCGGGTTCGATCCCCGATCGGGGCAGTTTTTCTGGGTGAGGTTTTTATCGGGGTTTTTCCTCACCTGTAAGACAAATGTCAGGAAAACTTTAAGGCCCAAACGGTCCCCGAAATCATATGGCCATCATCATCATCATCCTTATCATTATCACTATCATCCTTATCATCATCATCATCCTTCACCGGTGTGGAAAGCAACGGGAAGCTACCACACCTATAATTCCCTAGCAAAGCTGCAAGCATAGCATGAAAATGCTATGATTGCAGTGAAGGACCTGCCTTCGGGCAGAATTACTATGGATGGATATATATACATAATTCTATAGATATTTTGGGCCACTTTTAACCTCATTTTAATTGTGTAGATCTTAGAAGGCTTTGCTTGATAAACAGATGGTTATTTTGATACAAAGAAGAAGAAATGTGTGATATGTCTCTGAATTCTCCAGAGACACTCATCAATCATTCCATTTTTAAAAAGTTTAAATTCCAGTGAGACCTGGCTATTTAACTGCTCACGCATATGTGAAGTAAGATTAAAGCATGTGACTGGAAAAGATTGATATACAGAAAGACATCCGTCATAAGAAATGGAGGCTGTCGTTTCCATGGTTACCGATATACGAGCAAGTTGTTACTGAAAAGGCATTCAAGCGTCTTGGCGATTGCCGACGTCAAGACCACCTTCGAATCAATTTACGTCATCGATCAGAGTTGAACCAGATGACATATTTCGAAAACTCGGTCTTCTAAGTCAGAGACGGGCTATTACTTTCAGAATCGATATAGTAATATTAAAAATATACAAAGTGTTCCATAACCCCATCAGTCTCGAGATAACATTTAGGGTCTACATGAAAGTACAAATTTATTATTATATTTATGGATTTCCTGCAACTGATATTTGAGCTATAGTTCAATTCGCATGCACTATGACCCACCATTGTTTTTATCCTCAATCAACTGAATGTACAACATATATCAATCATACACTATTGCTGAGTTAAGGAAAGAGCGGTGAATGCTGAGTTTGCAGTGAAAGACCTTGCTCTTGGGCAGAACACTATAATTGAATACTGTACTGAAAAACTATGTCAATACTACACAGAGAGTATAATAACCACACGATCAACATCCTTGAAGACATAGAGATTCTAAAAAAAGCAAGGAATAAAGACCTAATCAACGAGAACATAACCGCAGACATAAATCCGTTATACAACCTATATAACACCATTAGTTCCAGTTAAAACGCAGAAGATGAAACATTGTTTTCGAAAGGCCTCCATATTAGAATAACTTGAAGTTTAACAATTTAGTTGAGGACGACTGACTTACCAGTTAAAAATTATATAATTAACATCTTACACTATTGTCTGACCATCGGATCTATGCCCCCGTATGATTTGCAAACTGAACCCTAATTCCTCTTCTGCCTCGGTAAATCATTTCCCTCCCCGCATTATTACCTCTCTCTCTTTTCTATCTCTCCCTTTCGTCCCTCCGACTACACACAATTTTGAGCATTCTTGCAGGACAGATTATTTGCACTTGTAGTCCTGTATTGTCAACTTCACATTAATACTGTAGCGCGGAGTGGTGAAATAAATATTACACTGGTCAACATGATTTTTGTCTCATGAGTACCAATAGTTGTATTTAATGCAGTTTTTTATCGTGTTTTCAAATATGTATTCGGAATTTCTCCATCACCCACCGTTTTTTTATTTCAATTCTTCTTCTTCTTCTTCTTCGGTCTTCTCTTCTTCTTCTTCTTCTTCCTTCCAAGTATTAGGCCAAGGCCTGTTACGATCCTATAGAAAATTTTCCCTCCAGCTTCTTCCGGAAAATTCTCGTATAAGACTTGAAAGCATAATAATAGTCCCTTCGATTGGTTGCTGGCCAAAGGAAGGCAAGACCAGTGATGGGCCTGCCATCTTATAGCCTCTGGTCAGGCTTTTCTGGAGAAGAAAAGAAATAAAGGAAAGAAGAAATGGAAGAAAGGAAAGACTCCCTAGCCCTCGGATGCCCTAATAGCGTCGGGGTCGAAAAAACAAGAGTTAACCAAGAGAGGTTAGATAGTAAAGTTAAAAGAGTGCAAAACACAAGTAAGTGGAAGAAATGTTTTGCTCGGCTTGGGCACCTTGTGGTCGCCATCCACATATCCCCTAGATGGGGACCCCTGAGGGATATTTCAATTTCAATTAATGGATTTAAATAATTATTTTTTAATGAACTTTTTTCGTCTATTTGTCCATTGCAAAATAAAACCAAATGAGCTAAATCAGGACATTTCAGCTATGGAAAAGAGATATCAAGGCAAATGGAATCCTAATATGCTGAGAAAAAAACCCGAAAAAAACCTCACCCAGGAACCTGTACCGACCGGGAATCGAACCCGGACCCGCTGCGTGACAAGGCAGCACTCTACCTCGAGACCACAGCGGTGGACTTATTATTATTATTATTATTATTATTATTATTATTATTATTATTATTCACTTCAAGGTTTAGACGATTCGCCTGTTCACAATGATTCCTTCAATCTCTTTCTAGGTCTTCCTACATCCCTTAATCCCTTTGGTTTATAATGATATAGGCCTACTATCTTGGACAATCTTCTTTCTTGCATTCTCAGAACATGCTGTTCCCAGCCGACGCGAAGGGATGTTGTTGAATTATATAATTTATAGAATATATTTCTAATTCATTTCTTATTTCTTCATTTCTTATGTGGTCTAATTCTGTGCATCCTTTGGTCCTTCTTAGAAAGGTCATTTCCGCACTTTGTACTCTACTCGAACTCCTCTTATTTGTCATCCAGGACTGACTACCGTATAAAAGTACAGATACTACTATTATTATTATTATTATTATTATTATTATTATTATTATTATTATTATTATTATTATTATTATTATTATTATTATTCATCCGGTATCATGGCAGCTGCCGCCGTCTTCCGAAAACCAATTGCCATTCCTCTCTGTCCATCCATTGATCTTCCTCCAATTCTCTGATATTCGTAGCTGCTTGTACCCCTTCTATCCAAGTTTTCTTCGGTCTTCCTCCTTTCCATTGGGATCCATTCCATAACAATTTTAGGCAATCTTTGCTCTGGCATTCTTTTGACATGGCCATGCCACTGTAATCTTTTCTTCTCTATAATGTCCGGCTCCTCTTGTACACCCATAATTTCCCTTATTTCTTTATTTCGTACCCATGTGGAGTTGCCAGTCTGCCATCGGGCGCCTCCCCAAGTGGCGGATAGGGGAACGATCACCAGATATGGCGGGTACTGGGGAAATAAAATACCCAGGGCGGACCAAAAGTAGTGCTGCTGCCTTGCAGTAAGATACTGGACTATCAAAGGCTAGAGGAAGAAAACCTTGAACAAAAATTACCCGTCCCCCAGGTTTGGGGGTTGATGCATCGGGCCAGCTCCTCGTTCATCATAAAAAGAAAAAAAAAACAAACATCATGCCTCGGAAAAATATTATCATTATCAATATTCCACTCATCATCTTAATATAATAGCCCAACGATTTAACATGGAAATATCAACAACAAAATCTAAAGTTATGGCCTTTCAAGGGAAATTCCCAGTAAGAAGTAAAATTTGTATTCAGAATTCAATATTAGAGCAAGTTAATTCATTTAAATACTTAGGATATAATCTAACTTATAATAAGGAATGTGATATATCCTTTAAAATACAAAACTATAATAAAGCTTTAAGAATTATCAACCAAGTTTTTAAACCATCAAAAGTGCAGAGACACACAAGAATGAAAATCTATAAAATTCTCGCTAGACTCATAATCGGTTATGCCAGTGAAGCTTGGACCATCAGAACTCAGGAGGATCGTCATATTACAGCCACGGAGATGAAATTTCTGCGACGAACTGCAGGTTATAGCCTTCTAGACCACCAAAGAAATTCAACAATAGCCAGAGAGTTAAACATCGTACCTATATCTGAATACCTCCAAGAATATAGAAACAATTGGCTAGCCCATATTCATCGCATGGATCATCACAGAATACCAAAACAAATTCTTCACTACATTCCTCGAGGCAGAAGATCTGTGGGTCGACCTTTTCGGAGATGGCGGGAGACCGTAACGGGCCACTTGGCCTAATACTTGAAAGGACGATGATGATGATTATCATTATCATTATTATTATCATTATCATTATTATTATCATTATCATTATTATTATTATTATTATTACTATGATAGTAACAAAATAACGTAATATTAAAGAGCAGATAGTTCTGCTGTTAAGTGTAAAGTTATTAGATGTCACGCGAATGTGACACAAAACTTAGTGAAAGACGAAGGTGCTGTGTTGAGAGGAGACAGTATTGATCAGGTGTAAGTTAATAAACTGCCAGCAAAACAACAGCTCGCTTGGCAGATACATAGTTTGCTTCAGCGCTGTATAACATCGTGTTAAAATCTATTTACACTCAAGTTGTTCATTAAATAAAACAAAGTGAATGTTTCAATATATTCTGCTCCAGAGCTTCCGAAGACGTAGCGCCATGACCATGAGTAATACGGCACGATCATTTGTACGATCTGTGTTTCATTGCATGAGCTTTACGGTTAGGTCACTAGACGTGACCGAGAAGTGAACACGTCATTGCAAAGCCATACATAACTAACGTTTAATGAAAAAGACTTTGTATTTATTCTTATTTACAGATTATATAATGACAGATTGAATCTAGAATTTAGTAGCCTGTAAATTTCTATTGATTTGCTATGGATTTTGTGTAGAATCGCGCTGAAATTAATTAACCTTTTTCACTGCGGAATATTTCCAGCCTTTTTAACACCCTCCTTGCTCAATGCAGGGAGAAATATGGAAAAAGTGTATTTAGGTTCTTAGGAGATGGCAGCATATTAAGCCTGCTTAGTTTGAAAGCAATGCAATACGTAGGCGTTTGGAGGTGAGAATGGAGATACACACCCTTAGCACAGCAAGCATTTTCTTTGCCAACGGATATACCCGTTCGTAGCAGTGAAAAGGTTAAATGAATTTGACATCTTCTTTGTCTTCCTGTATTTATTTTACTCTGAGGTCTGTAGACAGCATTTCTTCTAGAAATTCAGTTTTCATTAGTTCTTTTAATGTCGTGGCATCATACTTTTCTCTCATTATTTATTAACATTATACTCGTATATTTGTAGCTCAATAATTATATTTTAGTTCCAGTTATCATATCTTAAAATCTTAAAGAATGTCTAGTTACAGCCTTAATTATAAGATTTCAATAATTATATTGACTATTTAACTCATGCCCCAAATGGGAGTCAATAACCAATCATGTTACAATTATTTTTTTATTTACAACCAATCACCGTTATGTTTCGCCTAGAATTTACCAACTAAAGTTTATCCTCCTTTTTAACATTCTGAATAGGTCATAGCATTATTTTGCAGTGACTCACTCTATAAGAAATACGGCTACCAGATTGTATATATAGTGCATGAATGTCAACACATAGCGCATGCGGCAGATAATATAAAAACATTTGTAGCAATTGATTATACCACCAAAAAAAAAACAAACACTGTTTGCACTTTCTTAAATGTATTTTTTCCCATATAATAACATTCCACAAAAATATAATTGTCATATTTACATCATAGGACATAAAAAATGAATTAATATACGGTTTGATGTATTTCATTTTTTCTCCACTAGAGTGCGTTCTTACAATATTGCGTTCCTTTGGCAATAAATAATATGATCTGGTAGCAGTGATGAACAAAATAAGCAAACGGAGCGTACCAATCGTTTCTCGTTTGTTTTAAACACCGCCGTTATATTAAATATATAAATATTTTAAAATAACTATATTTAAATAATGATTTGTGAGTAAACAGCTTAATTTTATTCGTTAAATAGTCCTAACAAATGCCACTCTTGATTTCCAAATTCTCTACATAAATTCATTCCTCACTTCGTGAGTCGTGAATTTATGGATAGTTTGGAAATCACTCGTGGCATTACTTATGATAATTTAGGTGACGCGAAGAGCACTAAGGACCAACGTGTACATTCTATTGAATAACACTAAGAAATTGGGACCGGAAGTAAATATGAATAAAACCAAATATATGGTCACACATAAAAAATACATTACAATGGAAATGGACAGTTAATAACAAATGAGGGAAATTTTGAAGAAGTGGCTGAATTCAAATACCTAGGAACAATACTTACAAACAGGAATGAGATTCGCAAATAAATTGCATATTAGGCCTATGTTCAAATATGGAAATGCGTGCTATTGTGCATTGCAAGGATTCTTGTCGTCCCAACTTCTCTCAAAAAACGTTAAACTGAAAATATATAAAACTGTTATTCTTCCAGTTATTTTATGTGGATGCGAAACATAGATTCTTACTTTTAGGGAGGAAAGGAGTTTACGAGTATTTGAGAATAAATTTCTTAGGAAAGTTTTTGGACCAAAGAGAGTTGAAAAGTCAGGTAAATGGAGAAGGCTTCATAATGAGCTACATGATCTTTATAGGAAACCAAATATAATAAAAACACGTAAGTCTCGTAGATTGCGATGGGCAGGACATGTGACACGAATGGACAATGAAAGAGGGGTATGGAAACTTATTGCAGGAAAACTAGAGGGAAAATTCTCAGTTAGTAGACCTGAAATGAGATGGGAGAATAACATTAACCGTGATTTGAGAGAAGTAGATTATATAGCGGACCATTAGAAAACATTAGCTCAGGATAGGGATGTATGGGGATTTCATGAAACTTTGGGTTCGATAGAGCCAGTGAGTTAGTTTATAAATCGTTTTTTTTGGGGGCTAAACGCTAGATGCCTCAAAGAATAGGACACCACCGTATTTCTTCTTCTTGTAAGCCCATGTTTCCCTTAACAGAGATTTAGGCGCTCTCCCCCTACAGGGAAGAATTTGAACCATACTAATTTAGTTACACTTTTTTTCATATATATGCCATTTTAAGTGGTCCGTGGTCAGCGGTCCGCCTCATACTGACAACTAGGAAACCAAGGTAGTACTAGGACGGAAAAATTCGATAAATTTTGCTTGGAGGCCTTTTCATTCAGACTTAAGGAACTTTTACGAGCCTGAATATCTTCAGACTCGAGACCCACGGCTTAAAGTCCCTCCCGGAGGACTTGCTCCTTGGATTTTTCCATCCTAAAGAATCCATCGACCGGTTTTGAACCCGCGACCCTCGGGACCAGAGGCAAGGAGCATAACCACTATTCCACCGCGGCCGCGTACTGCATTTCTACGTACTTAAATAGTTTTACTTGATTAGTAAATGCATTGTCCTTACTTTAGGCTCTAAGACCAGCATTCGCTACTAAGACCACTGGCCATGCATATTTTTAAGTAAATTGAAATGGATGTTACAAAACTGGCACACTTCTATATTCCTGTTATCACGTACAATACAGGAACATGTATATCAATAATTCATATAGGATTAACAGCAAGAGTGAAGGAAATTGATTCGGATGTATAATCCGATTTTAAACTTTACAGGTAGTGATTTCAGAGTTGGTTGTTTGTACAGGCCTAATTGGGAATTCCCCTTCTGAACGCAATGTAGCCAAGATCAGAATAATTCCTGTTCAAATAATACATTGTGATGGAACAGAATTAATTGAGATTTGAGGTTAAATGTAATCCGGTTTATTTCCTATCAAACCTACAATTCATTCCCAAAAAAATCGTAATAACAGACGGTACAGTATAGAACTACAGTATTGGCTAAAACGAATTCATCTTCTTTTATGTATGGAAAAAAATGGATGTGAGTCTGTTTGTCTGTCCATTATGGATTCAAAAACTACTTGACCGATTTGAATGTTTTATTTTTTCTCATATTTTAGAAATTATTTTTTGGGACTATTTAACTCATGTCGCAAATTGTTGTCAATGACCAATCACGTTTCAATTAATTCTGTTTTACACCAATGACAGTCGTGTTTCACCTCGCTCTTTGTCTATTTCTCTTTATAATCTCCTGCTTTTGTGATAAAGAAAGCTCCTCCTTTTTTAATATTCTGAACAGGTTAGACCATAATTTTTCTCCAACTAATACATTGAATATAGCAAATAATGAAAATATTCCTTGATTTTACTGAGTTATTTACTAAAAAAATAAATGAATAACCCGTAATGTTGATTATGATATATAGTTTAATGTGTTTCATTATTTCTCCACTTGGATGCACTCTTACAAGACTGCGATCTTATTTGCAATAAATAATATGATCAAGGTGCAGTGAATGAACATAACCTCTCCGATTTGTTTTCAAACATCGCCGTTTACATTAAATATATAAATATTTTAAAATAACTATAGTTAAACAATGATTTGTGAGAAAACAGCTTAATTTTATTCGTTAAATAGTCCTAACAAACGCCACTCTTGATTTCTAAATTCTCTAGATAAATTGGAAATCACTTGTAGCATTATTTATGACAATTAACGTACAAAACATATTAACCTACGTACTTCAGGGCCGGAGCTAAAAAAAAAAGGCATAGGAGCACTAGTACATAAGTCGCTTTTTTATGCTTAAATGGCTTTCGCTGCCTAAACTATAACAAATGCACTAAATTAATATACACAGAATTGAATATCTAAAAAGATTTACAAAAAAGTCCACGGCAGCATATGTCTATCTTTTACGGATAACTCACAATAACTACATTTGTCTTTCAGCTCATTTATGTCAATAAGATCGGGATAAGTAGATTCCCGGGCAACGCCGGGTTATCAGCACGGGATATCTAAAACTAATAAGATAAATTTATAATTGTTTTTTTTTTCTTTACTCATTCAAGTAAACATAAAACACATTTCATTTAATTAGGTCTAGAAGCGCACGCCGGGTATTAGCTAGTTAGGCCTATACATAAAAATTCAGCATGGGTATGACTGTGATTTACAGATTTCTAAACAGATCAACAGATCTTCATGAAAGTTTGTATATAGACCTACAGGTTTTCAGTTGCAGCGAGTGTTTAGCCGCTGTCATGCTTCAAAACTATAAGGCCTAGGAGTTCACCTGGAACGAAAATTTAAAAATCGCCCTAGCGGCCGCAATTTTCGTTTATTCACAACGAAACTCAGTATATGCTATTAAAATATACCGAGGTAGATATTATCCAAAAACCAGCGACATCCGACCACTAGAAGTGGAGGTTTAGCTGAATTCCGAAATTAAAAACTGACTCAACCGCCATATTTGCTTCGTCGTAATGTATACCATACAATTTAATTAACATCTAATCTTCTTTTTAATTATTCAACTAATATATATATTTATTTATTTATTTAGGCGTAGCAGCGCACGTCGAGTATTAGCTAGTACAGAAATAAAAACTCAATTTTAGGTTTCTAACTTCTGTTCTCCTTCCGTAATGTAGAAATCTAAGACTGCGTGGATTTTATTCCAGAATGATAACCACCCTTGCGTCTGAATGTGTGTTTGGTGGTGATCCTAGCATAATGCTTCAGGTGTATAGGTCGCGCAAGGGATTTTGAAGAATGTCCTTGATCGTAAATCCAGTGTGAGAGCCTATCAAGACTGCTGAGCTGTGAATTCCCTGTCTGCCATGTGTACAAACAAACAGTTCCTCTACAAAAACATGTACAGTCCATAGAGAATTATAGTGAGACGCGGATGTGTTGATTTTAGATTTTAAACCGTAGACTTTAATTATAATATTTTGTACACTTGCTGCCTGAAGTCTTAAAATTATAGTGCAATGTGAATATCGGGTCCCCAACCATTATAGCTGGTCTTCTCAACCTGGAGCCGCTACTTATTGTAGCTACCCAAATGCCTCACGATGCTGTGTGGGCATCGGTCCCATACTGGCAGAAATTCCTTGAGAACATTTCTTCCCCCGTGGAGACTCGAACCAGCGCAAGTCCCGTAGCTCTGCGCCAAGGCTTCTTGTCTTAATCACATGGCTACGGCGCGGGGAAGACTATAAATTGTTTAAATTAAAGTGGCATTTAGTGGTTATTTAAAACATTAACAGAGTGATATAAACCAAATAAAGTGTGTGTGTGTGTATATATATATATATATATATATATATGTGTGTGTGTGTGTGTGTGTGTATATGTATATACAGTGAATATACTTCCTCCACGGATAAAGATGTCCTAACTCACTGGCACTATCGAACCCGCAGGTTCATGTCCGCGCGGACATAAGCTCTCCATACATCCCTATCCCGAGCTAATGTTTTCCAATCATGCCCCGTATAATCTACTTCCCTCAAATCATAGTTAATGTTATTCTCCCACCTCATTCTTGGTCTACCAACTGGGTGTTTTCCTTCTGGTTTTCCTACAAGAAGCTTCCATGCACGTCTTTCATTCCCCATTCGTGCCACATGTCCTGCCCATCGCAGTCTACGATAAAGATTACCTATATTATTTAATTTTTGTAGTGAGAATTTAAAAATGTTTAGCAGTGACTGTATTTGATATTCGCTAGCGAGGGAGTTAGCAATGACGTGTGGTCATACTTCCTATTGGCTGAGACCTATATCTGGTTAGTACAGGACTCGCATCTAAGCTCTCATTACAAATTTCATTCGTCAGGAATCATTGCTAGGGTTATAGCGAGACCCGACACTAGTACAGTATCTAGAGGATATTGGTTCAGAGTTTTTGATTTTTTTCTAAAGCGACCTGAACAATGGATTGGTTTTTAAATACTATGAGAAACGAGGGCCTAAGCCTTACAAAAAAGGTGGAAGGGTAGGTCCGTGGATTAATGGTTACCCTATTTACCTCTGTGTTGCAAGGTTCGCGGCTCGAATCCAGGTGTATTCGTAGTGTTAAATTAAGCAGCAGCTAAGAGCCAAATGAGGGAGGGCAAATGAAATGAATTAACAACAAAGATTTCTAACATTTTTAATAGCTCTATACAAGAAAGTTTATTTCGTTCCCAAAATTCACATTATATTATATTAATCAATTGAGTTGGTGTTTACTTGATGAAAATCCATATTTATTAATTAAATAAAAATAAAACGTAGTTTTATTTGATTTTCATATTTATTATATAATTCAGTGACAGCTGTTTCGGTACACTGTACCTTCTTCAGACATGTTAACAAATTATGAATTGTGTTCCAACTGATCTAAGCAACAATACAACAATATTCATTTAAATTTTTTAATTTAACAAAGGGGATTCATTCAAATAAAGTTGAGAATTTAACAGTTTTTTACTACTTTTAAACTTATTAATTTCTACAGCCTCCAAAATATCTAACTTCTTACCCTTATCACAAATATGTAAAATTTCAAAATTTGGATCGAAACAATGATTTGGATCCTATTCCAATTTAATCATTGTTTCGACCCAAATTTTGAAATTTTACATATTTGTGATAAGGGTAAGAAGTTAGATATTTTGGTTCGATGCCCGGTCGGGACAGTTTTTATCGGGGTTTTCCTCGCCTGTAAGACAAATGTCAGAAAAACTTTAAAGGCCCAAATGGTCCCCCGAAATAATCATATGGCCACCATCAACATTATCTTCATCATCCTCCTTCGCCGGTGTGGAAAACAACGGGAAGCTACCACACCTAGAATTCCCTAGTAAAGCTGCAAAGCACAGCATGAAAATGCTATGATTGCAGTGAAAGACCTGCCCTCGGGCAGAATTACTATGGATGGATCTACCTACAAAACACATGAAAAGAACCTCAAGTTAGTAGTAAGAGGTCTATGAGAAAATTTATCTTCCTTTGACGCCTGGATATGAGTTACTGGATCTAATGACATGATATGTTAAAGTTGTATACAATTACTATATATTTTAAAACATGAAAAACATAATATAAATTCAATAGTTATTTAGAGAACTAGTTACAAAGGCAGATGTTTAGTAACGAGATGCGAGCAGCGAGTTAGTAAACCTAATTTTGTAACATGTTGTCTATAATATTTTATCTACGTTCAGGATATTTTATTATATGTTGTATATTTAGCACATTTAATTACATTTATTTATTGCGGAAGCGATTTGTTTTATGAAACAGTAAAGTGGGCTTTGAAAAAAAAAGACGATAAATTAACAAACGTTGTTATATTCTGCACTTTTGAATTCTAGTTTTATATGTTATTAAACCTAGTTTCGTAACATATATTCTACAATATTTTTATCTATGTTTGGAATATTTTAGTTCATGTTGTATATTTAGTATTTTTAATGAAATTATCTATTGCGGAAACGATATGTTTCAAAAGAGTAATGAAGGTTTTGGAGAGAAAAAAAAGACGCAGGACAAATTAACAAGCATTGTTGTTATATTCTGTAATTTGTGTGATATTTCGTAGTGAATTAAAGTAAACCAAGATAAAAATGTATAATGTTATGGCGGCTTCCACAATATTGTATGGATGTGAAACTTGGGCTCCAGTGAAAAGACAGAAGGATAGAATACAGACGGCGGAGATGAGGTTCCTAAGGCAAGTAAAAGGATGTGTACAAGACTTGATAGAATAAGAAATGAGGATATAAGAGAAGAATTGAAAGTACCGCGTTTATTGGATAAAGTCACGAATTACAGACAGAAATGGATTGATCACATGGATGGAATGAGTAAGGACAGATATCCATTGTTAGCAAGAAATTATCAAGCAAGAGGAAGACGTGATGTTGGAAGACCTAGAAGACGTTGGGCTGATGCATTATGAAGTCGGAACGGGCAATTGCCTAATCCCTGCAGTGATGATGATGATTATTAAAGTAAAAATTATCAGAGAAGGTGATTTTCACGGTTCATCAGAAAAAAAATTAAAAGCAGTCCATTTTCAACTATTTCCAGAAAACCCACGGAAAGTTTATGCAGTTATACGAAATCATCATTACAGTGTATTTTACGTTTTGTTCAACCTGTATTTTATGTTTTGATAGCGTCCTTTGTTATAATATAGGCCTAATGTATAGGTAGGTATAGGTTTTGTTGCCTTAGTAACTCGAGGATAATAGGGGTCATAGATTGTTATAAGCATAGTCTAATATATAAAATTAATGTCTGTTTGTTTGTTTGTTCGTACTTTATGCGCGGCCATACCATTGATCCAATTATTGTGATGGTTTTTTGCAAAATGTTCAGGAGATTCCGAGATGAACATATGCTACAAGAGAGTTGAGATACTCAACTCCTACACCCTTAAAATACACCCTTTGTAGTGAAAAACGTGAAAAAGTCATTTTTTACCCTTAAATGGCTTACGCTGCCTAAACCATAACAAATACACAAAATTAATGTAGGCCTACACATATTTGAATATCTGAAAAACTCTACAAAAACGTCCACGACAGCATATGTTTATCTTTTACAGATAACACACAATAACCATTTTTGTCTTTCATTGATACCAAGGAGATCGGGATAAGTAGATCCCCTGGCAAGCATGTACCGCCATACTATTCATCCGATTGGCATGCGGCTTTTTGCAAAATGTTCAGCATTTTCCCGGGAAGGTTATAGGTTATAAGAGAGTTTTAATGCTCAAGCCCTTCACCCTTAAAAATCAGTTTCTGTAGTGAAAAAACGTGAAAAATGTCGATTTTTGTAAGCTTAAATGGTTTAAGCTGCCTAAACCGTAACAAATACACAAAATTATTGTACACAGAATTGAATATCTCAAAAAACTCTACAGAAAAGTCCGCGACAGCATATGTTTATCTTCTACGGATAACTCACAATAACCATTTTTGTCTTTCATTGATGCCAAGAAGATCGGGATAAGTAGATTCCCGGGCAAGCATAGCAGCGCACGGCGGGTATTCTTTTATGGATAACTCAAAATAACGAATTTTGTCTTTCAGCTTATTTATGCTAAGTACATTGGGATGCGTAGATTCCCGGGCAACGCCGGGTAATCAGCACGGGATGTCTAAAAATTATAACGATATAAATTTATAATTATTTTTGCTTTTACTTATTCAACTAAACATAAAAGCACATTAATTTTCTTTTATTTAGGTGTAGAAGGGCACGACGGATATTAGCTAATAGTAGATAAAGCGTATTAGTTGCAACTAAATTTTGTAGAAGTGATATGACATTGGATTTCATTAAATAGTTTATAAAATATGATTTAAATAAATAATATACAATTTATAACAAGCTCAATCCATTAATGTAAATTTTGTTAAGTTTGTCACAGAGAGAGGATTCCGTGGAAATAAAATACCACTCCTTTGTCCATTTTTTGCAAAACACGTTTTGAATAAATTATATTACAATATAAATCCGTTACGTTTCCACTTTTCCATTAGACATTAATCTATCTTCTTTTGTATCGTGGTACAGTTTCTTGGAAAAGAAGCTTTACACTTTAAATTTCTCCTCCTGCAACGGCATAACTTTTGTTGTAAAATCAGAGAGAGACAGTGAAAGCTACAGGAGATGATGGTATTAACGACTTTCTTCCTGTTGACGCATAAATTACTTCAACTCATTAGCAATTTTAAAAGTAACATTACTTTAGTTAGTAATCTCCATCATTAAGATGAAGGCCTAATAAACTATTTTTAAAATGTTATATTTGGATCAAATAATATCGGTATATTTATATCGTTTCTGCCTAACATTCTAACTCCCAATTATTTTTTTAAGTTTACAACTCTGATATATGCGTATTCAGATTTTGAGAATTATATGCCACTTTACCATCAACATAATTTCAAATAAAAAAAGAAAAAGAAAATCACACAATTTATTGTTGAAGTATATCAATAAATTCCAGTGAGTAATATTTATGTTGACTTTCCCAAAAATTAAAAAATGGGCTATTCACCAGAATGACTTACCCTTGATTTTCAGTTTATTGTTGCGAATTATAGTTTTTCTTTTGTATTTACTAACATTTTTTAAACTTTTTCAAACAAAATGACAAAAAATTACAAAGTAGAATACACAGCGTAAAAATGAACTTCCTTAGAAGAACAAAAGACTGCACAAGACTGGATCGGATAAAGAATGAAGATGTAAGAACAGAGTTCAATATTCAGTATATCCACAGAATAAAAGAAATCAAAGCATAGAGAAATAAATAGTTTAGACATGTAGAAAGAATGAATGCAACAAGATTGCCAAAAGCAGCATTTAACTATAAGCCAAGGAGGAGGATCAAGGTATGTAGGAAGGCCAGTGAAAAGACGGACCGAACAACTGTGAGGCGGAACTGGCAGTTTGCCTATCCCGTGAAATGAAGAAGAAAATTATAAAAATAATATTATTATTAATAACAACGATAATAATAATAATAATAATTAATAATAATAATAATTATTATTATTATTATTATTATATCGATATCGAAAATATAGTGAAAAAAGAATGCAAAATTATAAGAAAAGTTTTAGGTCCACAAGTCATAGGTGAAGCATTTAGACTCAGAAATAAAAAGGAAATAAAAATATATACAGACATTCATAGTGATATTAGAAAACGAAGGTTAAAATTGTATGGCCATATTAAACGAATGAACTCAAATAGGCTTACAAAACAGATAATGGAATTCTACGAAAACAGAAGTAAAGCTCCAGTGGATACTATGAAGTGGATTGATGAAGTCAAAAATGACTTAAAATTGTCAGGAATTACTAAAGAAGATATCCCAAACAGAGATACATTTAGAATTAAGGTGAATAAGTGGCAAGTTGACCAAGAGGACAAACCGAAGAAAAAAACTGGAACAACTTGGACAGATGATAGAAAACAAGCTCATAGCAAAATAATGAAAGAAATTTGGGCTCAAAGGAAACGCCTCTAAGTACTTTGCGTAGTCCTACATGGGCTCATCCGCAATAAAAAAAATAATAATAATTGCCTTTAGGTGCGCACTACCGGAAATTAATTAGCTAGGAGCGAGGTACATAGTGAAGAAGGAAGACTACAATAAATTTGATAAATCTCTTGAAAAAAAACTAAGATTAAAATTGCAGTGTAAAGATAACTACACAGATACAGAGAAACTGGATATACAAATATTTTGAAAGGGTAGTCTATAGAAGGAACTGAAAAATCAATCAACACATCCACTTCTATGTAAGAAACCGCATGAAAATTAGCCTTCAGACTTCGATTAATCACATCTAAAAATAATTTGTAGTAGTGCGGCAGTATTTTATTTAAAAAACATGTTTAGATCATTAGCTTCTCATTTCAATTGGAATTGAAGTTCCGTCAAATTTCGTTCAGAAGGCTCTTATTACACTCTTTATATTAGCTTGACCTGTATCTGTCTATGTAACGAAATTTTTCAACACGATTATCACCCAATTAAAAACATTGTATCGACTTGAAACTTTGTATACTTGTAAAGGACCAATGACAATACAATAATTTCATAATTGTTTTCTAAGATACTGGCCAGGATTATCAGGACATCAAAAAATAAAGTCCGGTATAATAGGTTGCGGACTTACCGACTTTTTAGTCCATCGTTTAAGAAATTAATATTGTATCCTCTGGTAGCTCAGTTGGTAGAGCGGTGCTCTGTAGTGGTATATAATTTCAGTAATCCACAGGTCGTTGGTTCAAATCCGGCCCAGGATTTTTTAGAAGAGTATTACTTTTAACTCATACTACAATAGTATCGAATGTAAATATATTTACATTTTTACCTTTCATCCATCCATAGTAATTCTGCCCGAAGGCAGGTCCTTCACTGCAATCATAGCATTTTCATGCTATGCTTGCAGCTTTACTAGGGAATTGTGTAGGTGTGGTAGCTTCCCGTTGCTTTCCACACCGGTGAAGAATGATGATGATGATGATAATGATAAGGTTGATGATGAAGATGACGGCCATATGATTTCGGGGACCGTTTGGGCCTTAAAGTTTTCCTGACATTTGTCTTACAGGTGAGGAAAAACCCCGATAAAAACCTCACCAGAAAAACTGCCCCGACCGGGGATCGAACCCGGGCCCGCTGCGTGACAAGGCAGCACGCTACCTCGAAACCACAGCGGTGGACATTTTTATCTTATTATGTAAAATATTAATGACAATTTTGTAAACTTACCACAATGTAATTTATCCAAAAAATATGAGAAGGATACGATTAACTGTTAACTATTTACGTATATTACAATATTAAAAAAATATTATAATAATGTTAGATAATAATAATAATAATAATAATAATTTAAAAAATATATAATTATATTCGTGCCTAGACACTAAAAATATCGTAAGCAATTAAATTTTCAAGGGATTTCGGTTTATGACATTCAATTAAACTAAAAATTAAATAAATAAATAATAGTTTAAAATACTAAAACATCACGCCTTATTAGAAAACGAAACTAAAAAATGAAAAATAATTTTAATTTCCAACACGCTTGGGATAAAATTAAAGTAGTCAACAAAAAATCATCTCCAACACATCTAGAATAAAACTAGAGTTATATACAAAAAAAAATTATTTTACCATCAAAAGCGTGGGGTGCTATTTATGGTTTTTTCGTTTTCTTCTTAGAGACTTTACTTTTACCAATATCTGTTTATTATCAAATATATTAATTGATAAAGAGTACACCACGCCTTTGATGGTAATTTTTTGAAGATAACTGTAGTTTTATTCTAAATGTGTTGGAGATGATTTTTTTTGTTGACCACTTTAATTTTATCTCAAGCGTGTTGGAAATTAAAATTATTTTTCATTTTTT